>JAULJZ010209090.1:0-18815 GCA_032270985.1 Heliamphora pulchella | reverse complement strand
TTCCAATGAACTCAAAGGTCCATCTGCTACCAGTCTGTTTATCCTTTTTAGATTAATATGATCTAAGCGTAAGTGCCCAAGAAACGTTTGGTTCATAAAAGAAATAAACTTTATCTTATTTGGTAATATAGATATATTATTCGTTTGAGTTAGTTGCAGTGTAGGAGAGATTAGAGTAATAATATAAAGATCATCCACCAATGTACCAGAACAAATAACCCATTTATTATCCTTAATAACCACAAAATTATTAAAATAAACCAAATATCCGTCTAGCCAATTCAGAAATGAAAACTAAGTTCCTTCTAATGGCAGGTACATAAAGAAAATCTCTCAATATTAAAATCTAGTCTCTACCAAAACTGAGAGTGCCATCTCCTACTGCAACTGCTATTACCATTGTTTTATTACTCATATGTAGGTAAATCTCTCCATCACTAAATTGTCGGGTTTTTTAGAACTCCTACAATGAATTGCAGACATGATTAGTGGCTTCCGTATCTACACACCAAGTACCGGTAGATAACACCGCTAAACATATTTCCACAACCAGTGAACAGAAATTACCCTATTTGTTCTGACTTCTGAGAAATACTGGACATAACTTTTTTCAGTGCCTGGTTTGGTTGCAGTGAAAACATCTACCTTTTAACTTTTTTACACCAGTCCGTGGCACACTAACTACCCTGAAAATCGTGTTTCTCTATTTCTGAATATTTTTCTTCTTCATGCCTTTCGGCCCAGAGGAAGAACCTTTTTCTGAAACAGACACATTTTCTAGTATTGAAGGAATACCATTGGTAGTTAAAGTTATATCCAAATTACATTTTCAGTCAACAAAATTTGGTCCCGTAACTTATTTTCTCTGAGTATTAAAGCGATTGGGTTAAAATTTATTTTAATCCTAAGAATCACATAATTAAAAAACCGTTAATTATGATTAGTAAAATTTTAAATTTATTTAATTTGGTTCCCTCTACCATTTTCAAAATTAATTTACCAACAGTCTAGTAACCTGAGAATAGCATGCCACAATGGGTGGATGTCTACTATTCTTTATATGGATGTCTACTATTCTTTATATGACCAGACAAACTAATTCCTTTTAATTTTACTATTTAGGCAACTGACCATACCAAGTAAAATTAAATAACTGACATAGTTTCGATATAGCATATAATAGCAGTGACTCAGATGGAGAAAATACTATTATATACAGCTAAGTGTTAACCATCACTTAATCCCAAATCAATCGCTTCGCAATGAACCCTTCAGATGGAAAAGTGATCCACACTAACAATTATTCAGAATTATCCCTAAAAGAGATTTGTACTGGCGATACCGCAATTAATCTGTCCGATGGGAGGAAGGCCTTACTGCCAATATGCAGAGTTTAATTGCATCGCCTACAAACTGATGATGGAGACCGTAAAATTTATCTGTGAATAAATTCTCTCTTCCACTTAGATTTTTAAAACATTTTTTAGAGTTATAAAAATTCGTTTAATTAAAATAAATTTATTAATTCCGAAAGTCACACGATCTGAAAGAACCAAACATCTTTCCGTGTACACGATTCCAAATATTCTGATTTATCAAATTATCTTTCCGTGTTTAAATGCGTACCAAATAAAATTTAATAAATACATAGTTTTTCCTCCAGCTTTTCAGCTAAGGTAGTGATTAAAGTCATTTATTTATTTTATTTTTCGTTTCACATTTTTTGAAAAATAATAATTTATTTTGATTAAATATTTTTTCATTTAATTAATTCAAAAATCATAATTAATTCCCACATTTTTTCAAGATATCCGATTTTAAAAAAAAATCATCTTTAAACGTGATATTTTGTAAAAAAATAAAATATCTAAAATTTTTCTATTTAATTAAAAGTAATTAATTAAATAAACTTAATTTTATTTTTCATTACAAAATATTTTAATTAAAATCGTATATTCGAATTAATTAAATTAACAGGAAAAAATAAACCAATATTTATTATCCACACAGTTAATATATAAAAAAATAAATTAAATATAAAATAAATATAAATCCTGATTTTATGATCCAATCAAAACTCTAAAGAGTTTCAGTCTCCTGTAACTTTTTATATCCCGTTTGCATCATAACTCTTTCAAGGAATCATTGTTATGCTTGGGAAAACAGCTTATTGCCTGGAATACCAGAATTGCCGCAGCCTGCCTTCGGAACCGCGCCTGTTGAAGCTTTTTGATAACCGCTGGGACTGTTTTGCTTTTCACCGAAGTGCACTGCTTGGAAAAAGCTGATTGGGACTTGGCTGCTTGATGTTTGGACTGCTCCCTTAGGCCGCGTTTGGCACAGCCTTTTGGAAACTGTTGGATTTTGCTTTTTAAAAAAAACTGCTGCACTGTTATTGATATGCCGCAGCACTGTTTTTGGGTTCCGCCGCTTGGTTCTTGCGCCTGTTGTTTGCTGGGCCTCGTTTGGCTGCTTGGGAATTGCCGAAGCAGCTTTTTGAAGAAAAAAAAAACTCTTGCGTCAACGTTTGGGAAAAACAGTGCTGTTATTTCAACAAAAACTGCACCATTGTTGCTTGGAAAGGAAACTGTGGCTTGCCAATTGGTTACTGTGCATTCAAATCACTGGACCGAATTTTTCTCTTTGATTGCCGCAGCTTAATGTTTGCTTGGAATCACACTTTCCCGAAACAGTCCTTCTGTTACTTGGACGCTGCTTGTGTTAGAGTTTGGAGATCAACACTGCTCCATTGTTGCACACTTGGAAATAGCCTGGGATGCTTTGTTGGCGCCGGCGGCTTGCTTTCTTGGAATAAAAACAGCCCTTTTCACTTTGTTCTTCGAGTTGTTCTTCGTTCTTTTTTTTTTAACCAAAAAAAAAAATTAGAAACCGAAAAACATAATTTTTACATTAATCTTATGCCTCCGTAGAGTTGATAATCAATTAAACTATCACGATCAAACCCCGTGATTAAAACAAATTAAATCATCATCCACGCATTCAATCAAACATGAAAATAAATGATGATCATAAAATCGAGATTTAAAACGTCTGCAAAACAAAGTTAGCACAGTTCTAAATATACCCGGCCCCGATAAATCGTAAACAAAAAATAAAATGGCTCTGATATCAATTTGTTGGAGGCAATACTGCCAAGATCATTATTTTTGTAAAACAATTTTTGGTAAAAAAATAACTGGGCGGACAAACGCCTAAATGGGTTCTAGACAAAATTTTTGACGTCAAACGATCAAAAATAAACTCGTGCAACCAAAGTTAATTAAGAAGAATACCTCTTGTCGATCTGATCTTCAACTATGACTTGATTCCGAGTTAAAACTCCAATCAGATCTTCTACTGTATTCCCTTACGCGATCCTCGAATGTAGTGTGGCCTACGATCCTCCGAGAACTCATATCGACAAAACCCCGATATCTTTCGTCTTGAAAGACAAAATATGATATCTCTGATATATGATATATGAACTATTAATCTCTAACTGGTTCAGCCTACCCGCGTATATATTGGGTTACAACAAGGACCTGAAAAGTAATTATGAGTAAGACTTCCAGTGGAACACAAACACCTACTAGCAATTTCTGTAAATAAAGAACGACGTATAACGGTATCTACAATTATGAAAAACCAGCAGCGATTTCTACAATTTTCATAAAATACTGAATTACAGTTCACACCACTAAAGAACTATAATTGCACTTTGACCTATAATCTCAAGACCTTCTTGCATTGAGCTCTTGTTATTAAATACTTATAATTTCTCCCCACGTTAAGATTTTTGATATCCGTCAATTAAATTTAATTACTGACAATTTAATGTAATCGGCATCTTGATATTCTTTAAACCCTTCCACTTAACTTAGTTAACCGCCGAATAATTAAATCAACCTGCAAGGTTTGGCCCGGTTAAAACTTATAAGCATCCTTAAGGTAGTATCCTCAATCCCGATCTTCGGGACATAGATTCCGTCAATAATTAATATTTGCCATATAAATAATACCGTTATCCAACTCACCGGGAATATAGACACATATAAGATCGCACCCTCTAATGAATCAAAACAACGAATATTAAATATATGAAAATCAATAATTATTTCAGGATTAAGAGGAGAAGCACTATTCATAATAACCTTGGGATGTGAATTAATTTATATAGTCAGCAGTCAGTACTAAATTAATTATCCCAAATGTCCCGTTCAACACACACAAAGTGTACTGGCACAGAGAGTCGGAACAATAGACGACGCCATTATCTGTTCCCCGTAACCAAGGCAGGTCTACTAAAATTCTGTGCCACAGTCGTACCAATGGTATGTCCATTTTCATCTAAACTGTGAACATAAAACTTATATTCTGCAAAAACCTAAAATTTGGTCTTCTGTGTCTAAGCCGTACTCTATACACATGATTAAATACTATACAGAATATTAGACATCCATGCATAACAAAAAAATGATATGCATACATTACTCATAAAAATTCTCAAAAAATAAAAATATAATTTTATTAAAATAAAATTAAATACTAAAAACATGATTTTTAGTATACCAACCCTAACAATCATTTATATGGTAATATTAATTATTGACGGAATCCACGTCCCGAAAGATCGGGATTGATGATACCCCCTTATGGAAGCTTATAAGTTTTGATCGGGCCAAACCTTGCAGGTGGATTTGATTATCTGGCGGTCAAATAAGTTAAGTGGAAGGGTTTAAGGAATATCAAGATGTCGATTAAATTAATTTGTCAGTAATTAAATTTAATTGGCAGGTATCGAGAATTTTAATGTGGGGAGAAATGGTAAGCATTTAATAACAGGAGCTCAATGTAAGAAAATCTTGAGATTATGGGTCTGAGTGCAATTATAGTTTTTTAATGGTGTGAACTGTAATTTAGTGTTTTATGAAAATTACAGAAACTGCTGCTGTCTTTTCATAATTGCAAAAACCGCTCGTAGGTGTTTGTGTTTCACTAGAAGTCTTATTCATAATTACTCCCCAGGTCCCTATTGTAACCCTATATATACGCGGGTAGGCTGAACCAGTTATAAATCATATCATAACTTGTCTTTCAAGACTAAAGTTATTTGGGTTCTGACAGCACGAGTTCTCGATAGTCCGTAACCCACATTACGTTCGAGAATCGCGTAAGAGAATGCAGTAGAAGATCTGACAGGAGTGTCAACTCGGAATCAAATCGTAGTTGAAGAATCGATCGACAAAAGGTATTCTTCTATATTAACTTTGGTTGCACGAGTTTTATTTTGATCGTTCGTCATCAAAAGTTTTATCTGGAGCCCGTTTCGGCGTTTGCTCGTCCAGTTAATTTTTTACCGAAAATTATTTACAAAAATAATAATTTTGACAGTTTTACCTCCAGCAGTTTGGTACCAAGCCAGGACACTGGCCCATACAATGAAAGTTGATGAGGACAAATGTCTAGCCAGAGCCAGATGCAGGGGATTAACTTCTCAAATAATGACCTCAAGGGAATATACAGCAACCTCACAATAACGCCTTGGTGCTAATTTTACGCATTGCTAACTACGACGTAATGTGAGTATTGGTAGACCAAGGGAGTTCAGTTGACATCACGTACTACAGTCTATTCCAGAAACTGGGGTTAAAGGACTCAGCACTCAAAAAGTGCATGACTCTGCTGATCGGCATTGGCACAAACCCAGTGTGGCTAGTAGGAAGGATAACAGTATTAGTGAAGGCAGGGCCATCAACGATAAACACCGAATTTCTAGTTGTCAATCAACCTTCTACTTATAATGCTATTGTAGGTAGAACATGGATACATAGCTTAGGAGCAGTCCCTTCAACCTACCACCAGTCCCTCAAGTTTCAGATGGGTAAGGAGGTAGTTAAAATCAAAGGAAATCAGCACACAGCAAAGCAATGCTTCCTAGCCACAATGAAGACTCAAGAACAGTACCCAGAGGTGAAAACCATAGAGGTAGATGAAGACCCTACAATCTATGACTACAGCCGAACAGTTGAAGAAAAGGTGGTTGAAGAATTGAAGAAGATTAATATCTCCCTGGAGGATCTAGATCGGTTCTTTTTGCTCGGAACAAGCATGACCGAATAAGAAGATGCCGAATTGATGGAATTTTTAAAAGAAAATAAGGTCTTTGCATAGACACCCTACGAGATGCCCGGAATAGATCCCATAGTAATCAGTCATCGATTAAATGTGGATCCCCAAAGGAAGCCAGTAATGCAGAAGCCCAAGAAGTCTGCCCCGCATCATGCAGAAGCAGTGATAGAAGAGGTTCAATGGCTGAAAGAGGCAAATGCAATCAAAGAAATCCATTACCCAACCTGGTTGGCAAACACCGTAGTGGTAAAGAAGAAGGACGAGAAATGGAGAGTATGTGTTAACTTCACCGACCTAAACAAAGCTTGCCCTAAAGACTGCTTCCCCTTGCCCCGAATAGATCAGCTTATCGACTCAATAGCATGGCATGAGAGAATGAGTTTCTTGGATACATATAGAGGGTACCACCAGATAGCTATGTACTCCCGGACATGTAGAAGACAGCCTTCATTACTCCTCGAGGTATATACACTATCAGGTAATACCGTTTGGACTCAAAAATGCAAGAGCTACTTACCAAAGTCTCGCCACTAAAATGTTCGGGGATCTAATCAGCAAAACTATGGAGGTTTACATCGATGACATGGTGGTAAGGACAAAGCTCCCAAACAAACACCTGGACGACCTAAGAAAGACCTTTGAAATCCTCAAACCTTATAGATATAGGCTCAACGCTTCTAAGTGTTAGGGGATCTAAGTGTTGGTGATTGTTATAGATTTATATAACATGAATGGTTTATATATAAATGTTGGGGATTGCTTTTCTCGCCGCGGGATTTGAAATATGCCCTTTTTTGTCATCGTTTAAAGTTTTAATTGTAAGTTCAAATAATTAACATTTTTAGCTTTCTTTGTGCCTGGCGAATCATAGAAGCAGAAAAAAAAAAGAACAAGAGCCTACAAAATTCCAGATTCCACAAGAAAAACACCTTATCACTTTTTAAGTAGTTTTCCCATCTTTGGTTAGCTATTTATGTCATTAGCTAGAATGTGTTGTAATTGTTGTTTGATCATGGTGAATCGAAAAGGATAAATAACTTATTTCCCTAACAAAGCTATGCTGCTCTAAAAATAGCTTGAAAACAAAGAATAAAATTAATCCAGGGGAAACAAATTCCTTAGGGCATTGCAACCACCTCAATAACCAGACTGTTGTTTTTGCAGAATCTGCACTAATAATATGCCTTCTTTAATTGGTTCTCACCATTACATAATATGTATGTAGCATTTTAAAATTAAACCGAAATGCATTATAATCATTTGCCAATCCAGTGACAAACTCCGGTACTTAGTGATGATCAACAAAGCCTCCATATGTTCAGCACCACTTGTGCACAGCTTCTCATGGTTATAAATGCAGATAAGTCTAAATATATACCTAGGAAATTGATCTTCAATTTTGCATCATCCTTGAAATATGTTCCCTTCCTAGCGTACTTAAGCCGTCTACTTTTAATGCTAACCAGGCCTGGCCTTGAGCATAAGTCGGCAAAATGGCCGACTAGGGTCTCCAAAGTCTGTTAAATGTAGAAATTATGCTTCCACTTGTAACTACAGGTGTTGATTTGAAGTATAACTCAAGGATTTTGGCGGGACTTTGCAGGCAACTGTTTTGGTAAACAGGCTGAGCATATACTTGGAGTTAAGACACCGAAGCGTTTGCATCAAATCGTCTGATTGTAGCGTGATTGAACTCTCACAAGATCGACCTTTTGAACCAACATGCTAGAGGTTTTCTACTCAACTAAAAATGTGACTGCATTTATTTTAATATTCATACCCTATAGTGTCAAAACAATCACTAATTATTTAATTTCTCGTAGGTGTCTGAAATTGGTGAAGCACATCTCCAGAAGCTGTTTTCGCCTAAATATTTAGCTCTAGGCGCATCTCAATGCAAGTTCACAGTCAATGTTGTGCACAATGACTTTGCAACTCCTTCACCAATATTCTATGATTCTGAAGCCAGCCAATCTACTTCACCTATAGACAGGAATGCCAGGAAAGAGCAATTTTGCAGTGATAAAGGCAAAGAAGTGGTGGTTGAAGTATCGCCAACCTCAGACCTTACTTCTGACAATGCAGCCCATGAAGCAATTCATACTACCGCTGCAAAAAAAATGATTAAATCTTGTACCCTAATAACCTTCCCTTTTCGGAACTCCAGAATAGCATCATAGAACAATCTGCTTAGGATCATGTTTGGCACAACTTTCTTACTGCCCACAAAGACTGTAATCTATCTAAATTCATGCTCTTTGGAAAAGACGCAACAAAAGCTACCCAGAACTTTGCAGCTTGTAAATACACTACGATTGCTGCATATAAATGCCCATATCCTATGCTTGACCCCTGTTGGACTTTACTCCTAATATTTCAGTGCTCTCTATTCACAAATCCACAATACACCTAATAGTCATTTTTGCATCTAATAAGCTACTATATTAAGGTCTCTATTTCACTCTCTTAATAAGCACTTATGGCAGCTCTCGTTGGGCTTCCCCAGGTACCCTACATAGACTTTGCCTTCCTTATCTTTAGTGTGTGCATACAAATGCAGCTTAGGATCTACAGTCTAGAACTGCTTAAACACGTGCATACACTTTAACAACCATTATCAATTATTTTTAGATATGCTTACATACATATTGGGAGAACAATGCAGGTGTACATTTTACAAATCATGGGCACAATTTAACGTGCAATGCACGTGCCGTAATACTAGTGTGTGTATATATATATGTGTGTGTGTGTGTGTGTGTGCTTGCTTGCTGTAAACTGTTGCACAATCAGAACCAACTTAAATGGCTAATGATCCCAGACAAGAATACGAACCGAACTCCTCCTGAACTCGCTGGTGATAAACCTCTTCGTTCCCGAACTCTTGCAAGACGAAAAACACCGTTAATATTTTTCGGCTTGATTTGATCGAGAAGCACTCCGACGATTAAGTTAAATTTCTCTCTGAGAGGCATCTAATCAAGAATTGGGTTATAATTACGTATCTGAGGATGTGGAGTGCTTCACTTTATATAGGGGTCAAAACCGAGGTGATTGAGTCCTCTTGGGATTCTTCCCCTTATCTCTTATTTTAGAGATTTTGCCTTATCTTTTTAGGGAATCTTGGCTGCTCTAGGGAGCTAATCCCCCATTTTTCGAACTGTCTTTGTGGGAATGGAGTCTTCCTAGGCAATCTCTCGGCCATGGCTTTATCAAATAAAACTAGTTTGTCATGGGCTTCCTTGTCACGACCCATTTTTAAATATGGCGTCATTGATTAACCAATGAGTCAAAACTCACCAAAGGCTTCTATTTTCTTTAACTTTCACTTCATTTTGTAAATTATCGACAATATTTTTTTTTATTTTTTAATAAAAGAGAAGACAAGTTAATTAAAATTTCAGAATCTCATATCAACAGAAAATTCCAAAGCTTATTAATAGTGAAATAACATCCAACATTATTAAAACATATATCCAAGTGCTAAATATAGAACTATATACTGAATACAAAAAAGCAAATCACCGAAATTAAATGGAAAACAAGAAAATATGAACAAAGTATTTATTTATTTCTCAGGTACCACTTTCTTTGTTCCGTCATGTGTCACCTGAAAAATGTTAACATCAATTAGCCACGCTAGTATGAATTTAAAGATATAAAGATTTCTAATTTGCCATGAATTATTCAAGTTTAACTTTATATAGTTAGAACCTTTTTACTTTGTACCAAATATCATACTGATTTTCATCCTTATTCCATCCAACTCTTGGTATTTTTCTGCCCCCGAGTCGGAACCTTTCGGTATTATTGTCCTGTTCCCCCGAGTATGGACTTTTGTTATTATTTTCCTGTCTTCCCAGAGCAGAGACCTTTGGTGTTATTTTCATGTCCCTCCAGAGTAAGGACATTTGGTATTCTTTTCCCGTCCCCCTAGCGTAGGGACCTTTCGGTATTATTTTTCTGTCCCCCCGAGTAGTAAGGACCTTTGGTATTCTTTTCCTGTCCCCCTAGAATAGGGATCTTTCGATTTATTTTTCTGTAATGACATTATTATCATAATTATTATCATTTATTTAATTTAATTAATAGTATTATTTTTTTCTGGAGACATCACATTCCCCTACCTGGGGTGGCCCAAACTTATTGTGGATTGGCCAGCTTAAATGGGACGAGCTAATCAAGGGTGGCCCGATTGGGTGGCTGGAATGTTGTTCGCTTTTGGATTGGGCTTTAAGCCTATTATTTAACCCTCCTTTAACTGCCCCTAGCTCTGGTCTTCATTTAGCCGAAGAGCTCAGTGAGGAGTTAAAGCTTTTCTCCTTATCTGTTCAGCGTGCGTCGAAGTCAATAGCATTTAGGTACTTCAATGTTCGGGATGCTTCTTGGTTAGTATCCGGTAGTCGCCTTTGCGCCATTGCTACTCACTTTGTTCGGTGTTTGGAGGGTACTAGGGCCATGTTACCTTTTTGTCTTCCCTCTTTGCGCGATAGTTAGCCCTTGAGCCCTTAAATGTTGACGTGGCAACTCGCTATTAGTGCTTTTAGGGACACGTGTCATCTCGGCAAACTGCAGTGTCTTTTCGAATATACAACGCTTTAAATGCATTGGCGTCGCTTGGGGGGATGGGTATAAAAAATTTTCGAATAATTATTCAATACTCTTGGAGTAATACTTCATTCAAATCATTAGATGACACATATTTACATGTTGAATAAAACAATAATAAAAAAGTGATGGGTCCCACTAAACATACCAATAATTGTAAAGTTGGACTACCACCTAAACTTGTTCCAAGAGTATTGAATATTTGCTCAAAACCCTTCCTCACCCTCATTTCTCATTTTTTGCTCTTGAACCTTCGGTTAACACCTTTGCGATTTTCGACGAATACCTCAAGCTTCAGTGAGGAAAAACCAGAGGAAACTCTAGATTCCGGCAGAGGTTTTGCTTTTTAGGCTCGTATCTTCCTTCTTTGCTTTTGTTTTTGCTTTGGGTATGAGTTTCGTCCCCTTTTCCCTCCTTTTTAACCTCCCATAAGTTTATACAAAAATGAACAAACTCCGGAAGCTAGTGTCTATGCCGGAGGCGATGGAGAATTTTCGGCGTAGATATCAGATTCCAGATGATGTTGGTATCACCCTTGCCGAAAAAGGGACTCTAAGGAAGGAAATTTGGACAAACTTCTCCTTCCACTAATAGCCATAGTGGAAGGGGGAGTTTGGTTCCTTTTACACGCACTCCTTCGCCGAGCTCTTCGGCACTATAGCGTGAGCCTCATGTAGGTTTCCTCTAACTTCTTTAGAGTGATCATGAGGGTTGTGGAACTAAACCGTATCTTGGGTACTCAACTCGGTATTTGGGATATTGTTTATTGCTACAACATGGTTAAACACTACACGGGATCGTATTGCTTTAAGGCAAAGAAAGGAGTCGAGAAGCTAGTGATCGAACTCTATGATTTCGGGAAAGATATAGACGATGACTGTCTATGTTACCAAAAACTTTGAGTTCGGTTCGAATGAGCGTGAGGACATCTACGCGGTCTCGAGGACTTTTGTCCTTGGCCCTGGTAACCCCACCATCTGTTTGAGTTTTTGCTTAATTGTTCTTTGTTTTCATTTGGCTAACAGTTCTTGTTTGGTCGTGCAGGTGAATTGGCCAACAACAAGTCCCGAGCTATTGTGCCTGACATTCATATTAAAGACTTGCACAAGGTGTGGAGATATGTAGGATTTCCCAAGCAGAAGAGGCTAGGACGGGCTGCCCACATCTTGCTCAAGTACGTTCTGACGTACCGCTCCTTCATCCGACCCAACACATCTGGGGTACAGATCACTGCCACGGCATCCTTGCGAGCATAAGTCCCTGAGGCAATAGTCATTCCGTTTACTCGGGCAAAAAGGCAAGTTACAATAACCCAGCCCCCCTTCTTTCTTCTCATGCTGGTCCATCTTCTATTGGGGAGATCATCCCCTATCATCATCATCATCATCATCATCATCATCTTTAGTCGATTCAACTGATCTAGCTGACATTACTCAGATGGCAAAGCGAAAGGCCCGAGCTTCCAACTTGACAGAGTTCCTTACACTTGGGGGCTCAAAGAAGAAACTCACTGTTTCCACCGTTGCTCGGACCGAAGAGACCCGCCGAGCAAAAGCTATAGACCTCTCCACTGAACTCTCTCTACCCACTTCGGGAAAGGTTAAGGCACCATTGCAGCCTCCCTTGCAAAGGCTGAGGAAAATTGAGACGCAAAGCTCAGTATTTCAAAGGAAAGAAGTTTAGCTAAGGACAATGGGAAGAAGGTAGCCGAAGACAATGAGGGTCCTATCCCTTGGACCCTGGAGTTGAGGAAGGGGGAGAAGCTGATCACTGTGGGTGATAAGGCCAAGTCCCCAGACACCTCCCTCGGTCTGTGCAAGGCTCTTCTACTTTCTGTCGACATGGGGGAGATTCGAAAGTCTGATCATGACCAGCTTTCCAAGTTGACCATTCGTCATGCCGTTTAGGTAGTCCTTCTCTTCCACATGTTTTTAAGTTTCTTTTCATTATTCCGTAGCTAAGTGTTTCCTTTTTTCTTTCTCCAAAGTCTTCAGAGGATGGTCGTGGCCTTGGAGAAGGTGGAAGAGCGAGAGGCCGAGCTAGTCACTATGTGCCAGCGAAATCACTTCTACCTCTAGACCATCGGCAAGATGGATGCCGAGCTCCGTGATTGGGGCTTGGTTGCGGACACTGCTCGGGCGAGAGTGTTTGATCTCGAGCTAGAGAAGAGTAACTTGAAACACCAACTGAAAGAGAAGGAGGAGGAGCTGAAGGTCGCCAGGGCCCGAATTGAAGAGGCAGAGGCCGAGAAGAAGAAAGCTGTGGAAGAGGAGGCTGAAAAGGCCTATGCGGAAGGGGTGGCGGAGGCCATTGAAAATTATAAGGGCCAGATCCCTTATCTCCAAGACGTGATCATTGGGGCTGGTTGGGAGGCTTCTCTGAAGGGTGCATGCATAGAGGAGTCCTCCCTATTTGTGGAGGTTCCACTACTCAGCAAGTAGGAGGATGAAGAAGGGGTGGTGGAGGTGGTCGGGAATGATGAAGGCGCTGCTGCTGGTGATGTCCCTCCCGTTCCCGAGCAGGTTGTGATCTTCCTAGCCGAAGAGGTGGGGACCCCGTGCATACTACAAAGGAATTTTTGGTAGCGCCTTGAGCCTTTTACTTTCCAAGCTTTGTAAGGACTTTGTGCCCTCTCTTTCTTTTTGAAATGTTACACCTCTTCGGGCCTCTGCTGTACCCCTTTTAAGTTAATGAAAATACAGCTTATAGATTCTACAAAATACTTTTGAGTTTGTTGTTTTTTTCATCATAGTTGTGTTTTTCTTCAGAGTATGGGGTTGGACTCCCCTTCTTAGAAGGTTGTTAGCACGGATGAACTTCCATACTTTAAACTTTTCCATTTTAGGTCGTTTCTTCCCTGGCATAGGATTGAATCTCCATACTAAGGGTTGATTTGTTTGGATAAATTTCAAACTTAGCCTTTTTTAGCTTTTCTTCCCTCGTATGATACTGAATTTTCATACCAGGGGTTAATTTGTTCATATAAATCTCGAACTTAGTCTTTTTGGATTTTTCTTCTCTAGTATGGGATTAAACTTCCATACTAGGGGTTAATCTGTTCGGATAATACTTCGAACTTAGCATTTTTTAGGCTTTTCCTCCCTAGTAGTGGATTAAACTTCCATACTAGGGATTAATCAGTTCGGATGAGTTTCGAACTTCTTATAATAGCAGTGTCTTGCGAACCCCCCAAGTTTTTTTGTGCGGAGAGGCTTTCGGTGAAGAACTTATGCTTCAGACAAATTAATTAAACAGTAAAAATTTGCTAGGTAACAATGTTTTATTCCCAAATTTAAAAATTACAAAAAATTGAAATTCTAGAAATAAAATTTACGCAAGTTGTTAGTGTTCCATGGCCTTGGGATGGTTTTTCCATCCATGTCCTCCAGATTGTAAGACCTTGTCCCTGCCTTGGAGGTGACCTTGTAGGGACCTTCCCAGTTCGACCCGAGCTTCCCATGTACTGGGTCCGTTATATGATCGAGGACTTTCCTTAAGACTAGATCCCCTTCACTAAACTCGCGGTGCTTGCCCCTTTTGTTATACCCTTTAGCCAAAGTTTGCTGGTAGGATGCCAATTTAATGGCTACCATTGCCCTTTGTTCTTCGTCCAAGTTTAGGTCTATTCCCAGGTTGCTTGCATTTAACTCGGGTGTACTAATTTCTGTTCGAATTGTTGGTAATCTGATTTCTAGGGTATCACTGCTTCCACCCCATAGACTAGGGAGAAAGGAGTCTCCCCCGTAGATCTCTTAGGAGTTGTTCGGTAAGTCCACAGAACTGAGGAGAGTTCCTCTGCCCATCTCCCTTTAGCTTTGTCCAACCTCTTCTTGTGCCCATCTATGATGGTTTTATTCGTCGCTTCTGCTTGCCCATTGCTTTGCGGGTACGCCGGGTAGAGAAATAGTTCTTGATTCCTAGCCCCGAACAGAAGTTCTTGAACAACGAACTGTCAAATTAAGTGCCGTTATCTGAAATAATTGCTCGGGATATGCCAAACCAAGTAATGATGTTCTTCCATGTGAACTTCTTGACATTAATATCCTTGATGTTGGCTAATGGTTCGGCCTCAACCCACTTAGTGAAGTAGTTCGTAGCCACTAGGAGGTATTTCCTGTTTCCTGTGGCATTTGGGAAATGGCCTACTATGTCAAACCCCCACTACGCAAAAGGCCAAGTGCTGGTTAATGGTGAGAGGTCTTCCGTGGGCACGTGTATGTTCGGACTGAACCATTGACACTTTTTGCATTTTTGGACGTACTGCTCTGCATCCTTTTGCATGTAGGGCCACCAATACCCCTGAGATATAGCTTGTTGGGCTAGGGACCTCCCACCTGTGTGGCTGCCACAAATTCCCTCATGTATTTTGAATAGAAAATTTTGAACTTTG
Source organism: Heliamphora pulchella (assembly GCA_032270985.1). Taxonomy (NCBI): domain Eukaryota; kingdom Viridiplantae; phylum Streptophyta; class Magnoliopsida; order Ericales; family Sarraceniaceae; genus Heliamphora; species Heliamphora pulchella. The sequence goes on along the minus strand of JAULJZ010209090.1, from coordinate 3,688 downwards.
TTCGAGTGTACACAAAAAAGATATGAGCCTGTAAAGGATTTTCTGTATAGATCTCTTGAACTTGAGACCTAAAATCGAGGAGCCTTTCTTTGTATCTCTCGAGCTTCCTTTTGATCGAATGGAAGCTCGTCCTTGGTCAAATAGTTTTTATTGGGGTCCATCCATCTCGGCCCCAACTCCGAACAAAGGACCTTCTTCTCTTCGGGGATGAATGTACTTGGCTTTTAGAGGATCTCCACAGTAATAACTCATTTTTCTTTGGGACTCACTGCTGAGGCAAGGCATGCCAAGGAATCAGTGTGGCTGTTCTCTTTGGAAGAGAGTTGTGCTATTTCATGTTGTGGTATACCCTCAGCTAGCTGTTGAGCCAACCGGACATAGGCTATCGTTCTCTCATCTCTAACTACATACTCTCCTTTGAACTGGTTGACACCCAGTTGTGAATCACAATAGATTTTTACTTTCTGAGCCCCCAATTCTTTGACATCACTGAGCCCGGCTAAGAAGGCTTCATATTCGGTTTTGTTGGTCATGGCTTGAAATTCAAACCGAATAGCCCTTTTCATGAGGATTTATTCTGGGCTATAGAGCACAATACATGTTTCTGCTCACTTGTTGCAGGAAGAGCCATCCACATATGATCTCCATACAGCTCCTTGTTCATCTTCCTTTTAGTCTTCTTCTTTTGAGATCTGTTCGGTGACTTGCCCTTTGTCTCAGCCGAACTCTCCTCTTGATTGAATTCGAAAATGAAATTTGCCAAAACTTGGCCTTTTATAGCTGTTCTAGGGGAGAATGTTATGTCATGCTCCTCGAGTTCTACGGCCCATCTCGCTACTCTCCCCGATAAGTTTGCTTTTCGGAGCAAAGCCTGGAGTGGGTATTCGGTAAGCACCCTGATTGGATGTGCCCTGAGGTAGTGGATTAACTTTCTTGATGTGGTGACGAGGGCTAGAGCCAATTTTTCTAGGTACCTTGTCTCTAGGTCAAGGAGAACTTTACTTACGTAGTAGATTGGCATCTAGACCTTGTCTTTTATCCTCAAAAGGACATCATTGACTGCCCATGCTGATACTGCTAGGTATAGGAACGTCTCCCCACTACTTGACTTTGTCAGTAATGGTGGAGAGGAGAGATATTGCTTCAGTTTGGTGAGAGCCTGCTCGCTTTCATTGTCTCACATGAACTGGGTTGCCCTCTTCATAGCCTTGAAGAACGGGTAGCATCGATCAGATGCTTGGTTAATAAAACGGTTGAGCGTCGCGACCATCCCAGTATAAGTTTTTATACTTCTTTTAAATTTTGAGGGCTTTTCAGGTTTTGGATAGCTGCTATTTGTTCGGAGTTCACCTCTCTTCCTCTGTGAGTCATCAGGAAACTCAGGAACTTCCCAGAACTTACTCCGAAGGCACACATAGAAGCGTTGAGCCAAATTTTGTAAGCTTTGAGGATCTCGAAGGTCTTTCTCAGGTCATCTAGGTGTCTGTTCGGATGCTTGATTTTGACCACCATGTCATCAATGTAGACTTTCATAGTATCTCCAATTAGATCCCCAAACATTTTGGTGGCCAATCTTTGATAGGTGGCATCTGCATTCTTTAATCTGAATGGCATAACCCGATAGCAGTATATTCTCTAAGGAGTAATAAAAGGATGTCATCTCCATGTCTGGGGGGTACATTGCTATTTGGTGGCACTCCCTATATGCATCGAGAAAGCTCATACTCTCATGCCCTACCGTAGAATTGACAAGCTGGTCTATTCGGGGAAGAGGGAAGCAGTCTTTCGGGCACGCCTTATTTAGGTCGGTAAAATCGACGCACACTCGCCACTTACCATCCTTCTTCTTGACTACTATCGTGTTGGCTAACCAGCTTGGGTAGTGGATCTTCTTGATTATTTTGGCTTCTTTCAAGCGCTGTACCTCTTCATGCACTGTTGCTGCGTGATGTGGAGCGGATTTTCTCAGTTTCTAGATCACTGGTTTCTTCATTAGATTCACGTTTAGTCGGTGGCTAACCACTTCGGGGTCTATCCCTAGTATTTCATAGGGTGTCCACGCAAAAACCTCCTTGTTTTTCTTTAAGAACTTCATCAGCTCGGTTTCTTCTAGTTCGAGCAAGAAGTATTGATCTAGATCCTCCGGGGAAACACAGACTCTCTTCAAATCCTCAATTACCTTTTCTTTGGCAGTTCGGCTATAATCGTAGATGGTAGGGCTATCATCTATTTCAACGGTTTTCACTTCGGGGAACTACTCTCTGTCCTTTACTGTGGCCAGGAAGCATTGTCTTGTCGTACGTTGGTCCCCTTTGATCTCGACTATCTCCTTTGCCATTTGGAACTTGAGGGACTGGTGATATGTCGAAGGAACAGCCCCAAGCTGTGTATTCATGTCCTTCTAACTATAACATTATAGGCAGAAGGCTGATTGATAACTAGAAATTCAGTATTTACTGTCGCAAGCCTTGCCTTTATTGGATGGTTATTTTCCTAACCAGCCACGCTAAGTCTGATCCAATGCCGATCAGTGGTGTCATACACCTCTTGAGCGTTGAGTCCTTCAGCCTGAGCTTTTGAAAGAGGCTGTAATACATGATGTCCACTGAACTTTCCTGGTCTACCAATATTCTCATTACGTCGTAGTTAGCGATGCGTAGGGTCAGTACCAAGGCATCATTGCGGGGGTGCTACACTCTCATTAAGTCATCGTCCGAGAAGATGACCCCTTACGTCTGGTTCTGGTTTGAGCTTTCTTTAGCTCTTCGGCGTTTTCGCTCATCCACCTTTGACGTGTGGGCTAGGGTCCTGGCCTGATGCCGAACAATAACTCAGGTAATGAGCTCTGTAGTCTCGTGGATCATTTTTACCACTCCGAGAGGGGCATCCACCTAGTTGGGTCTTCTGTCTTGTGCTGGCGGCCTTTCTTCCCTAGCAGTTCTTTCACTAAAATGAACTTCGAAAGGTGCCCTACTCAGATCAAATCTTCTAGGTGCTTCTTAAATGTTTAGCACTCCCCTGTCAGGTGGCCATGATCTTGATGATAGTGGCACTTCTTCTTCGGGTGCCTTCTGCTCGGATCGCCGATCAACTTAGGTGGCCACTGGAAGTAAGGCTTGTCTTTTATCTAGTCAAAGAGTTTGTGTAGAGACTCCTTGAATACTGTTTGTAGGGCTCGGAAGGTCGTTGACTCTTTTTTCTCTTAGAAGTCCTTCTTTGGCTTCTGGTCCTTTCACCCTCTATCCTTTCTCTCTGGTTGTTTGATAGAGGCCACGCTTTGTTTGGCTTGGCTTATGTCTTTTCCACCTTAGCATGTTTCTCGATTTTCACCATCAATTTTGACATGGTTGCCACTGCCTTCTTGGTGAGGGACTATCTCAGACGACTCTGGGGTGGTAGCCCAAGTTTGAAAGAAGCCACTGCCAATTGTTCGCTGCAATCCTCTATCTCATTGTATACCTCCCAATAACGTCGAACATAATCCCGAATAGTTTCTCCTTTGTTTTTCCGTAGAGATAACAATGTGTTGAAACTTTTAAGCTGTTTATTGTTGGTGATAAACCAAGCAGTGAAAGATTCAGCTTGTTAGGGTTAGTATACTGAAAACTGCATTTTTAGTATTTAATTTAATTTTAATAATATTAATTTTTTATTTTATGAGAATCTTAATGAGTAATGTCTGCAATAT
>JAULJZ010209080.1:0-18817 GCA_032270985.1 Heliamphora pulchella | reverse complement strand
AGTTGCAGAGGTGATGGAAGACTTGCTGTAGTTTTCCCTTTTTGAGACATGTACTTTTACATGTGACGCCTGTTTGGACTAGTTTGTATGCCTTTGGGCGATATGATTATTCATGTATGAGAATGCATGTTATAGTTTTATGAGAGTTGAACTTGGGAATATTTTATCCAAATGTTGTACTTTGATTTCCAACGGTGAAAACCTATTTTTCTTAAATGGGTATTTTGGTGGACTTTCGCGTGACCCTGGTGTTTGGGGCGTGACAACTTGGTATTGCGGACGTGATTTCTAGCAAGGAACCTAAGTAGGTGGTTCAGAGTGACTAGTCTTTCTTGATGGTTCTCCTTGGTATATGAGATGTGATGACATGATATTACGTGGCTATGTGTTAGCATGCTTATCTGTCTTTTACGTTAGCAATGACATGTTGTAGGAAGCTTACCCTGTTATCTTACTTTCATATAGAGTCTTGTCTACACGGGATGGACGAGGCCGTGGTTCTGGCAGAAGAGACGTTCCAGTCCCAGATGTTGGGGATGCTAATGCACCACAAGGACCTGTTGCTGAGGGAGATCTGTTGCGTGAGATGGTCGGCTCCATCCGGCAATTGGATGAGGACACTACGGGTAGGGAGAGTATACCAGAACCAAGGGCGACAGTTGCGATGTGTAAGTTTTGCCGTCTGGACCCTCCTACCTTTTCTGGGGATCCTAATCCCACTGTAGCCACCGAGTGGCTAGAGCGACTTACTAGGATCCTAGATTTGCTTCAAATAGAGGAAGATGATTTGAGGGCCACTTGCGCTGCCTTCTAGCTGAGGGGGAGCGCTCATATGTGGTGGAAGTTCGCCAAGACTACAGTGGTAGGGACATGGGAGGCATTCATGAAGGTATTTATGGAGAAATACTTTTCAGCGACACTGAGGGATCGCTACAGAGAGGATTCCCTGTTTCTGACTCAGGGGAGTATATCAATTGTTGAGTATGAGGCTGAGTTTACCATCTTGTCCCGGTTTTCACAGAGATCATACCTACTGATGAGTTCAAGGCAAACAGATTCGAGAGGGGCTTGAGACCCACTATTAGGGACAGAGTGGCGGCATTCCAGATGCAAGTTTACACTGAGTTAGTACAGATGGCCATGAAGGTGGAAGACACCTTGAGCGAGATGCACAGAGACAGGGACAGTAAGGGTCAGCCAGGAGGGGGATGCGCACAGGATCAGTGGCGCAGGGAGAACAAGTGCCGACGGACATTTGGTCCGAGTTCTCATCTGGCAGGGTCATATCCGCCACAGTCTTCTGTACCCACACATCCCATAGTCTCAATGGGATGATCGGATCAGAGGGCGCTTTGTTATGGCATTGTGCAGTAGAGTGCCGGAGTGCATCATTTGTTCAGGCCCAGTCGCAGTCGCAGGCTCAGGGAAGAGGGCAAGTGGTTTGTTTTGAGTGTGGCCAGTCAGGGCACATCCGCAGGGATTACCCCTGACGGGGGAGCACAGTTGGAACTTCTGTTACTCAATCTACTCAAGGATGTCAGCCATCCAGATTTACAGAAGGGGGCGCTTCAATGCAGTCAGGCAGACAGTCTACAATTCAGGGCCACAGTGCACTGGCCAGAGCTTATATTCTAGCAAATCCCCGTTCATCTAGAGCACCTGTCATACCCAATGCTGTTGCTACCACCTCCATGATCAGAGATACTCTTCTAGTCTTTAGATCATGGGCTAGTGTTCTTATAGACACAAGCGCATCACATTGGTTTATATCATCTACTTTTACATCTTCTTTGGGGTTAGAAATGGATTGGTTGGGTAGTACCTTGAGTGTGGAGACCCTAGTCAATGGGAGTGTGACCTTGAGTCTTATCGGTAGATCCTGTGTGTTGGAGGTCGCTGGTCGTTGTTTAGTGTTTGGCTTCATTATTCTAGATATGATCGCGTTTGATGTCATCTTAGGGATGGATTGGCTGACCACCTATCGTGCCGTCATCGATTGCGATCGATGGAGGGTAACGATCTGTACACCAGCGGGAGATTGCTTTTGTTTTGTGGGTAACCGGGATAAGGGTTTGGTGTTTATGCCCGGTGTCATGTGGAACCAAGGCAACCTGGGCTTACTCTTTGCAGCCCTCCTGTTGGATGATGAGGTTAGGGTTCGAGGAGAGTTACCTCCGATGGTCTGCGACTATTCTAATGTCTTCCCAAACGATTTGTTTGAATTACCACCGAGTCGTGAGGTAGATTTTTCTATAGAGTTGATTCCAGGGACTGCTCCCATATCTATACCGTCTTATCGGTTTGCACCCGATGAGCTGTGTGAGCTCAAGGTACAGCTTCAGGAGATACAGGAGAAGGGATTTATACGCCCGAGTACTTCACCGTGGGGAGCTCCTGCTCTTTTTGCCATGAAGAAGGATGGATCCTTACATTTGTGCATCGACTATCGAAATCTGAATCAAGTGACAGTGAAGAACAAGTATCCTATGCCAAGGATAGATGATTTATTTGATCAGTTGAAGGGATTGAGCTGCATTTCAAAGATAGATCTGAGATTAGGATATTACCAATTACGGATTAGGGATGAGGATATAGCGAAGACCGCCTTTCAGACTTGCTATGGTCACTATGAGTTTCTGGTTATGCCGTTCGGTCTGACGAATGCACCTGCTACATTTATGGGTTTGATGAACCGGATATTCCATCTTTATCTAGATGATTTTGTAGTGGTGTTTGTGGATGATATTCTCATCTACTCACCCACTAAAGAGGTGCACGAGGACCATCTATGTATTGTTCTGTAGACTTTGAGAGAGCATCACTTGTATGCAAAGTTCAAAAAGTGCGAGTTCTGGATGTCTGAGGTGAGGTTTCTTGGGCACATAGTGTCGGTAAACGGGGTAGCTATTAATTTGCCGAAGACAGATGCTGTGATAGGTTAGGAGCGACCGAAGAACGTCTTTGAGATTCATAGCTTTCTGGGCTTGGCAGGGTACTATCGGCGGTTTGTGAAGGACTTTGCTAGACTTGAGCATATCGAGGTTTTCTCCGGTCACAAGAACTTAAAATACTTGTTTTCGCAGAAGGATCTGAACTTGCGCCAATGACGATGAATGGAGTTGTTAAAGGATTATGATTTCGACTTGCAATATCATCCAGGGAAAGCCAACGTTGTAGCTAACACTCTTAGCAAGAGATCTCATGGCTCGTTAGCTTCTGTTGCTATACGGGAATGGGACGTGCTTGGAGAGATTGGGGAGTTTGATCTATGCCTTGGGGAGACAGCGACGGGGGCCACCTTGTTTTTAGTAGTTTTACAACCAGTAGTGATTGCACCAGTGTTAGAGATCCAACAGACGGATCAAGAAGTTTAGATGATACGAGATCGTGTTGCTAGTGGAGAGGATACAGCAAGATGGGTTGTGGGTTCAGACCAGATTCTGAGATTAACCGGGAGGTTATTTCTGCCAGAGTCATGCCGAGCAGATCTTCTACATGAGTGTCATCATTCACGTCTTGCAGTGCATCCTAGAGGCACGAAGATGTACCATGACTTACGCCGTCAGTTCTATTGGACAGGGTTGAAGAAGGATGTGCTTCGGTTGGTTTCTCAGTGTCTTACCTGTTAGAAGGTAAAGGTGGAGCACCAAAAATTGGGAGGATTGTTACAGCCGTTATCGGTATCTGAATGGAAGTGGGAGAACGTCACGATGGACTTTGTGTCAGGATTTCCTCGCTCACCTAGGGGACACGATGCCGTTTGGGTCGTGGTCGATAAGTTGACGAAGTCTACACACTTTCCCCCCATCTGCGTGAAGGATTCAGTGAATCGACTGAGTCATTTGTATGTCAGAGAGATAGTCCAGTTGCATGGAGTGCCAATATCTATCGCTTTTGATCGAGACCCGCACTTCACGTCATGCTTTTGGCAGAGTCTTCAGGAGGCTTTAGGGACGAACTCGATGTTCACTATTGCTTTTCACCCCCAGACGGATGGTCAGTCTAAGAGGACCATATAGATTCTTGAGGATATGTTGAGATCATGTGTACTTGATTCCAGAGGTTCTTGGGATGATCATTTGCCTTTAGCAAAGTTTGCATACAACAACAGCTATCAGTCCAATATTGAAATGGCACCGTATGAGGCTCTGTATGGTAGACCGTGTAGGTCACCAGTATGCTGGACAGACGTGGGAAAGACCATAGTTATGGGTCCAGACATGGTACGGGAGACGACGGAGAAGATTGTAGTGATTCACTAGCGTCTACAGACAGCGTAAAGCCATCAGAAGAGTTATGCAGACCAGATGAGAAGACCTTTAGAGTTTGCAGTGGGAGATCACGTGTTCCTAAAGGTCTCACCTCGTAGAGGTTTGATGAGGTTTGGTTGTAAAGGGAAGCTATCACCGCGCTTCATTGGACCTTTTGAGATTCTTGACAGGATTGGGGAGGTTGCTTACCGTCTGGCTCTGCCACCTCAGTTAGCATCTGTACATAACGTGTTTCACGTTTCTATGCTTCAGAGGTACGAGTCTGATCCATCACATGTATTAGATTGGGCTGAGCAGCGGGTGGATGAGGATGCCACTTATGAGGAGCGTCTGGTGAAGATTCTTGACGCGAAGGAGCAAGTGTTGCGGGGCAGAACCACCGCTTATGTCAAGGTCTTATGGCTTCATCACGGAGTTGTAGAGGCTACATAGGAGATGGAGTCGGGGATGCGTGCTAGATATCCTGAGCTTTTTTCCTTTGTGACCCTGTAGCGAATTTCGAGGGCGAAATTCCTTAAGGGGGGAGAGTTGTGAGACCTGAACCCGTCATTTTTTTAGACTTATATATGTTTGATGTGTTTTTCCATTATTTTGTTCGATGTATGATTTCTTCGTTGTGATGCATGTTTTAGTTTATCCGAGCATGCGGGGTCGGTTCCTGGGATTGTAGGGAGTTACTGTGCGAATTTCAAAAATTCAAAAAAAAAAGATATTTTCGAGATATTTTGCCTATAAATATCTTTCCTCAGATATTTTGTTCAAAATATCTTTCTCATCCTCTCTCTAGCTTTGAGACTCACCAAATGCTCTGCCTTCTGTCTAACTTGTCGGGGGCCCGAGGCTTGATTTTTGATAATCCAACTGTTGATCCTTAGTACCGGCATCGAGGTCGACGCATCCATCCAGTCAGAATTTGATTCCGGCGAAACTTGATTTTGCATGTGGATCGAGACGTCGAGTTTTGAACTAACCGAGGTAGGATCCTAGACTGTATAACTGTTAAAGGGTTCTACGTGTAATCCTACGTGTTTCTACCGTTTAAAAATGCATGAAAAATGAATTATGTTTGAAATCCGATTTTGGGTTAAAACCGTTTTTTGGCGTTTGGTTAGATGAAAACGGTGTTGGATGTTATTTTTGAGGCCTATGGTGATAAGTTTGGACATGTGGGAGTCCATGGTCATTTGATGGAAGCTTTGAGGCTTCGTTTTAGGTTTGATTCGGTTGATCCGTAGCTCAAAAAAAATTTAGAGAAGTTCAGTCGACTGGACCGTGGTGCCAATCGATTGGATCATGCTTTGGGGAGTTCAGTTGACTGGACCAGGGGGTCAGTTGACTGAAATTGCTTCTGTTTTGAAACTCCTTTTCCAGTGCATTTTTCAGTCGACTGGGATCCTGTGCTGGGGCTTTGGTGTTGTTTTAAATGATTTTGGGTTCCCTCGGGTGATTTTAAAGCGATGGATTTGAGAGATCTCGCTTTTCGGATGTTGGTTTTAAGGAGTGTAGATTGAAATGAAGTTTTTACGAAAACTTTGGGGAAAAACGTGTGTGTTGAAGGTCTGGAGCTAGCCCTTGGGGTTGAGTCTCAACTTCTAATACATTTTGGGTGAAAATATGTTTTTACATATGTTGTTGATCTCTGTGGTTCATGGATGGGATCTCTTTTGTATACACGTGTGGTGTATCTGTTTTACGGGTTGGTTTTGAAATGTTTATCCATAGATGCACCATGGCAGTGGATTTGGTTGAGTTGGGCTTCCATTGCTCCTCGGTGTAAGTCCAAAAACGTGCGCAGCGTAGGTGCTCTGTACTTTCGGGTTAGTTCCCGTAAATTGAGTAATTGGTTGCTTTGTACCCTCGGGCTCAGGTCCCATAAATTAAGTAGTAGGTGCACTGTACCTTTGGGTTGAATCTCGTAAATTGAGTGGTTAGTGGGTGCTCTGGACCCTTGGGCTTGACCCTTAAATTGAGTAGTTACGTTGTCGTGACTTCGTATAGAACTTGTCATTACCAAGCCTGTGGACCTAGGGTAACGGACGAGAGTCTATAGTTGTTTCCTTTGTCTTGAGTTGACAGAGTCGGTACAGAGGATTACATTTCATCGTCTCTCCTCGGCTGCGTGTCCCAAGTGGAGAATACTGTGTTTTACTGCTTTTCCTTAACTGTGGCATGATATCTGTCAGGTTATATGCGTAGTTTCAAGGATGGAAAAAAAATTGATGGTTTTTGAGAGGAAAACCTATTTGGGGATTTTGTGGTCAAGTTCGCTCTCACCATATAATTGCAAGACCTGTATTATACTTTACAGTCTATTTTCTACTGGGTTTCGGCTCACGGTGTGAGATTTTTACTATAAAACCTTTTTCAGGTGAGCGTGTGGAGTTGACCTAGTTGCAGAGCTGATGGAAGACTTGCTATAATTTTCTCTTTTTGAGACATGTACTTTTACATGTGACGCCTGTTTGGGCTAGTTTGTACACCTTTGGGCGATATGATTATTCATGTATAAGAATGCATGTTACAGTTTTCTGAGAGTTGAACTTGGGAATCATTTATCCAAATGTTATACTTTGATTTCCAACGGTGAAAACCTATTTTTCTTAAATGGGTGTTTTGGTGGACTTTCACGTGACCCTAGTGTTTGGTGCGTGACAGCAGCTAAGGAAAGGCAAACAAGTCCTTTACCGAGATTCAATGGTAAAAATTCCCAGATGGTTCAAAAGATGGATTGGGAGAGGGCAAAAGGTCATGGTTAGAGCAATCACCATTAACCCGATTTGAGAGATAGTTTGTGGATCAAATCTTTACAAAAGGATGACGAGTGATGAGTAGCCAAACTAGATGTTTTGTCCTGGAGTTATTTCAACCTAATGTACTTCAACTGAAGCATTCGAGTTTACTTCTTTATAAAGATTTTAAGAGTGTACAAAGAATTCACAAAAATACTGCAATAGATTATAGTAATAGAATCAAAAGAAAATGAACGATAGCAAAAGATTTTATCAATGTCGAATGTTCAGAACAGGTAATTAACAAATAATTGATGTCGAGCTCTACGAAAAAAGAGTTAGTTCAAGGATGATGGCTTGAATTGAAGGAGAATTAAGCGTGAATACTGGTCATCATCTAGGCATAGCTCAACAATGAAAACTAATAGATAAGAGTATTTTCTAGGATGGAATTCTCGATAGGGTTATCAATAGACTTGGGTGCAGAAAGGTTATCGACGAACAATACTAGACGGTATTGTAGAGGACCGGTGATATTAGAAGGAAGGATACGCAAAGAACTTCAATCGAGTGCAAAAGTTAACACAAAGGCTTGGGCTAAGTGAGAAAGGAACTTATAAGGATGACGTTGTGGGGTTCTAATGGTGGCTCTCGATATAACATCTGAAACGTATCCTTGTGCGTACTCGCATCTACCCCCCTTAAAACAAGATAACTCGTTGTATGAATCTTTAGTCTTCGATCTCAATGTTCTTACTTGTCCTTTGCATGTAGATTCCCTACTGCTTCCAATCCTGGTAGCATCCTAATATGACTCGCTATAAGACTTAGACATAGCATATTTTAGTTCTTATAATATAAAGATGACAATTATAATTAATACAACGCATCCTACAGAGCTTCTACATGTCAAAATGCATGGTTTTCCATAACCCTAGACCTAAAGGTACACTAAACCTAGGCTCTGATACCAACTGTAACGCCCCAGCTCTCGGGTATGTTGAGATATACATATATATACAATTAAGGTTATGCGCTCTGATACCAACTGTAACGCCCCAGCTCTCGGGAATGTTGAGACATACATATACATACAATTAGGGTTATGCGCTCTGATACCAACTGTAACGCCCCAGCTCTCGGGTATGTTGAGACATACATATACATACAATTAGGGTTATGCTAATGTTTCATTCATAGATAATCGATATAATATTACATCATTTAAGTCTTAAAAAGCCCACAAAATACAGATATTACAGTTTCACAAAGGAGATTACAAAAATTATAAAGAACGTTTAGAAAACTGTAAAAAGAGAAACAAAAGTGCAAAGCTCTTCATCTATGCTTCGCCTGGGTCTGCTTGCTCCATGAACTCATCCTGATTGGCGTATTGTTCTTCGTAGGGAATCTCTTCTTCAAAAACTTCTTCCTCCTCACATGTGGCACGAAGCCACGAGCCAAAGCCTAGAAGAAATACTCTAAACTCTCCAACTAAGCCTCACGGCACAAATTCACCACGACACATTTCATACAACACTTAAAACATTTATATATCAAAGAGACAAACAAATTTAAAATATATAACGCGGTAAGTAGGTAATTATAAAAGTGACTAATCATGCGTGGAATGTAATGACGAGTGTAATGCAAATGCATATGCCCAACCCAACTATAAATCAACTAATTGAATTTTGAGTTGCACCATTACGCTCCCTTATGTTAGGCTCTCCCATACACCGACATTCGTGATCACAGCGGCATATAGCGATCGTTCGGCTTAGGATGTAGCACGGATCAAGACGCAACACGGCTCAGGATGTACATGGCCCAAAGTTAACATACCCAACACAATAATTTGAATGGCACCATTAGGTTCCCGAATGTCAGGTTCCAATACGTCAACATACCCGATCACGGCGGCATATAGTGGCCGTTCGGCTCAAGACGTGACATAGTTCAAGATGTAACATGGCTCAAGACGTACATAGCCCACAACAATTTTCCATATACCGGGGAATTCATCCCGAAACATTTCCATTCTCCATGATAATATAACGTTACAAACTCGTACAAAATGGATCCCAACATGCTTTGAATGCAATATGACAATACTCATGGTATTATAATGTGCATCTCGAAGTACAACTAACAATAACATGGTATGCAATTAAGCATGGCAAGATGTACAACCCAACATAGCATGAGTTACAAGCCTATAAAGCATAAGGTACAAGTACTCAAAACATAAGGTACAACAATTTAAAGCATACAGTACATGTTTTAAAACATGGTTCTAATCTCATTGCATGGTCATTTATCATCATATATTTATATTAAATCATTATTCACCTAATTGAAATCAAATAAAACAAGTAAATCAAGTCACACAACATTGGCATGCTTCACCATACACTTAACAATTCACAAGCCAACTTTCAGTCACTTATTTGTAAACTACAGCACCATTTTGAGGTACATAGACTTGGCATTAGGTTCTGATTTTTTCTCACAATTTAGGTAAAAATATTCTCTACAACTTTTATGTTGAATACTAAGACTCAATCCTAAGGAAACTAAATGATTTAATTCTCACAAGTGAAAATGATTCAGCACTATACAGAAATTTTACAGAAACAAGGTCTCAGTTGGTCTCAATTTTGGGGTATCCATTCAGGTCCTATTGAGCTAGATTTTGGATTTGTTTTAGTTCAACATGTTCTTTACAAATCTCATGAATAGTGCTCAAGATAGTTATTTAGAAATAATTGGAGAAATAAGTCATTTTATAAAATGTGTTCAGGCGGCGTTAAACACACAGCATAATCAATTTTTAACCGAGAGTTTAAAACTAATTTGGGGGATTTGACAGGGGTTTTTGAATCTGATTTTTGGACAGTACCTAATACCAACACTTTTCATGAAAATCACTTTTAAAGAATGTCACTAAAAATAGGGGTTTTGAGTGGCACAAAAAAGTGTGACAAGGGGTTATGTAAATCACTAAACAGAAATAGAGACTTTTAAAGTTGATTTGACCTTTAAGAACTCAATATCTTAGGCTAATTTTTTGTATCTATCTAGATAAATAAGTTGGCTACAACTTTCATGTTTTCACCTAAGCTCAGTTCACATTTGAAAATGGGGTTTTTAGGTTTGCAACACAGACTGGTCTGAAAATGGAACATTTTGATAAAAATGCTATATCTCAAGTTATACTCACTCAAATTAGTTCAAACAAATTTTGGATGAAAGAAAACATAAAAACCTAGGTCTGGATATAAAGATCACACTTTGATCATATTTATATGTTTAGTTATAAATTTTCAAAGTTCGAGGCAGAGAACTCAAAAATCACAAATCTTAGACCTACTTGTGTTCTAGCGACCTGGCACTTTGTATGTCAAGATTGGATCCATTTTATTTGCATGCATGTATTTTAAACTTATATATCAATGTTCCAAAACTCTTAGAAGTCACAAAACTCAATAATCTAAACATGCACACACATCTCATACCACAAAAAGTATAAACAGTCCCTAGTATTCTAGCATAATGCCTTTTTCTTCCATAATTTGATTCTTGTTTTTTATTCTATTTTCTGAGATGGATTGAGGGAGATTAAGGTGGACTTAATCAAACAGTTTTGAAGTGTTTACTTACCTTAGAAAGATTAGATGATGGTGAGTGGTGGACTAAGACTTAGCTTTTGATCTCTCTCTTGGTCTTCAACGACCTCCTTCTCTTGGACCTTCCGTCTTCTTCTTCTTTCTTCTTTTTCTCTCTCACACTTGAAGAATACTTTGAACACTCAAATCTGGCCTCTCTCTTTTCTCTTTGGCCAAAAATGAAGGGAAGAAGTGGGAGAATAGGCTCCTTTTTATAGAATTTTAAAAGGTGGGTTTAATGATGCTTGTATAAGAAAATTTGAATTTTTCTTAACTGTCATTGGTTGCATGGGAGGTTATCTCTTATTAAGAAATTGTGTAAAAGATATTTTCAGATGGGAATTCGGCTAAAGGGCTGCTTGGTTGGTTTATGTGCTCACATTTTTCTTTAATTTCTTATTCGGTGGTATTTTGGCACTACATTATCCAAGTAAGTGTTATTAAAATTTATTTGATGTATCTTTTTGGTCTTCTATCTCTTATTAAAATTTTGACAATAATTAATTGTTTAAATGTAGGCAATTAAGCTACTTTAAACTATTTTGACTAGATGTCATTTTTTGGCTTTATTTAGGTGTGTAAGAACTTTAATAATGATTTATTTGCTTTTGTTGGCCTAAAATATTATATTATTATGTACATTACTTGTTTGATTAATCTTAGGTCATAATGATGCTGGATTTGTACATTTTTTTCTCAATTTAAGCTTGAAACAGAAAAAGTGACTTTTTGGCATACTTTTCTAGGTATGGCCAGCCCTATGAGGGATTTTGGTCATTTTTGTTGTTATTTTGTTTTTTGCTACTTAAATGAATTTAAGTCCTTAATTTAGGGTGCCTATGTATTAAATTTTGAATTTTTAAAACGTTTTGGTGTACTAGGGGCAAAATGATCATTTTACCCTTTTATGAGAATTTCTGATTTTTAATTTAATATTTTATGGTAATTACTTAATTTAGGATGTTGGGAGTTTTCTTTGGGTATTAGGGTTTTGCCTCTTGAGTGTTAGGTCTCTTAGGGTTTCTAGACCAAATTAGGGTTTTCTAACCATTTAGCGACCTAAGATCTCATAGGCTAACCACTACAAATACTAGGGTTTGAACTAGGTCGTTACATGAAAACTTTCAAACCTAGGCTTGTTGCAAAAGGGTTCACTCAAAAAGAAGGGATTATGAGGAGACCTTTTTGCCAGTAGCCATGCTTAAGTCTATCCGAATTCTCTTATTCATTGCGGCTCATTTCAATTACAAAATTTAGCAAATGGACATTAAGATAGCTTTTCTTAATGAAAATCTTGACGAGTGTATCTATATGATACAACTAGACGATTTCATAACAAAGGGCTAGGAGCACATGTTATGCAAGCTTAAGAGATCCATTTATGGACTTAAGCAGGCATCTAGGTCTTGGAATACTCGGTTTGATCAAGCCATTAAGTCTTATGATTTTGATCAATGTTCTGACAAGTCCGGTGTGTACAAAAGCATGATGAAAGCATTGTGGTGTTTTTAGTACTTTACATGGATAATATCTTGGTCATCGAAAACGATGTGGGGGTTTTATCTTCGATAAACGTTTGGTTATCTAGTAAGTTCGATATGAAAGACTTGGGACAAGTCAGTCACATTCTAAGGATCAAGCTTTGGCGAGATCGTAGACAAAGGATATTGGGCTTATCACAAGCTACTTATATCGATACTATCCTTACTCGTTTCAACATGTAGGATTCCAAGAAAGAATTTTTCACTTTCAAGCATGGAATCACTCTATCTAAGGATCAGTGCCCTAAGACACCTAATGGGATAGATAAGATGAAGGCAGTTCCTTATGCTTCGGCAGTAAGAAGCCTCATGTATGCTATGCTTTGCACTAGACCCGACATCTATTTTTTTGTTGGCATGGTTAGCAGATATCTGTATAATTTAGGGCAGGAGCATTAGACAATGGAAAAAAATATAATCAAGTACCTAAAAAGGACTAGGAATTATATGTTGGTTTACCAGACAGATTGTCTAGTACCTTTGGGGTATATAGACTCGAATTTTCAATCAAATATGGATTCTAAAAAGTCTACCTCGGGATATGTGTTTACCTTGGGAGGTGGAACCATAAGTTAGAGTAGTATCAAGCAGTCCTGCATTGTTAATTCTACCATAGAGGTCGAGTATGTTGTAGTTTCTGAAGCAGCCAAGGAGACCGTTTAGCTCAAAAACTTCCTGCTGGATCTGGATGTGGTGCCTTCATTACAGTCGGCTATTATACTTTATTGTGATAATCACGGAGCGGTTGCCAACTCAAAGGAACCAAGGACCCACGTGAAAAGAAAATACATCGAGCGTAAGTATTACCTGATACGAGAGATCGCATAGAGAAATGATGTAGCTGTGACTAAAATTGTATCAGAAGACAACCTTATAAATTCTTTGACAAAGAGTTTACCAGTTAAGACTTTTGACGGTCACATAGAGGGCATAGGAGTCAGATGTATAGCCACATGATTTTGAGTGTAAGTAAGAGATTGTTAGGATTGTATACTACAATCCATGTTTGAATTTTTAGTATTATTTTTATTTTTTAATAAAAATTATTTTTTTATTTTAATGAGAATCTTTATGAGCAATGTATGTGTTTCATTATTTAGTTGTGCATGGGTGTTTTTTATTCTACATATTAGTTAATCTGGTGTGTAGAGTTCGACTTACACACAGATGACTAAATTATCGATTCTTGTAGAATATAAATTTATGGTTCACAGTCTTAGATGGAATTGGACACACCATCGGTACGGCTGTAGCACAATATTTTAGTAGATGTCATGATTACAGGGAACAAAAATTGTTTCGACAATTGTTCTAACTCATTGTAGCACAATTTTTTCGTCAATTGTTCTAACACACAAATGACTAGATTATTGATTCTTGTAGAATATAAGTTTATGGTTCACAGTCTTAGATGGAATTGGGCACACCATCGGTACGGCTGTAACATAATATTTTAGTAGATGTCATGATTACGGGGAACGAAAATTGTTTCGACAATTGTTCTAATTCATTATGCTAGTACACTTTGTGTGTACTGAATAGAACCAAGTTGAGGTAATTAATTTTATATTAATTTTATAAATTAATTTACACCGCATGGTTATTATGAGTGCTTATACTCTTAAACTCAAAATAATTATTATTTGTATCTATTTAATATTCGTTATTTTGATTCATTAGAGAATGCGATCTTATATAGGTTAATAATCTCAATAAATTGGATAATGATATTAAGTGTCACGACCCATTTTTAAACTAGGCGTCCTTGACCGGCCAGTCAATCAAAACTCACCGAAGGCCTCTATTTTTCTTTTTCTTCCACTTTATTTTTTAAATTGCCGATTGTTTTTTTTTTTGGTAATTAATTGTAACATAAAAGAAAGAAAAAAAATGTACATGAGTCCAAGGGGCATACCCTAGGAGGTTACAACACTTAACAAAAATAACACAAAAACAAAGACAACTAGACCCACATAACTCCCGCTGCACAGCGGGGGAAAGAAACCATGCACAACCCGAAGGATATGAAGCAGCAAAACCAGCAGCAACCGCCACCACCTAACCACACATAAACAAATCGACTGACTAAATCAACTAATACAGACGACTGGATATTTGAAACCCGAACAACAAAAACAAACCAATCCAGACCCAAGTTATTGGGGAAAGGAATACCATTTCAAAGGACCACCAGAGGATCTTTTCTTTTTCTTTTTGCAATTATTATCCTCCATTCCTGAATTTTGCTTTGCGGTAGAGACCGGAGTTTCACACAAACCTTCATCCCCGACATCCAAGAGAGCTCGGAATGAATTTGAGGAAAGAACTCCATATATCGCTTGCTCCCTTACACCCACATAAGCTGACGTTGATAACTCCACAGTAGTAGCTTCAATCTCAAGCACCTCAGCCACATATGTGGAAATCTCCCTTGCTTTGATCAACCCATCCGTATAAGATGCCAAAGCATCTTCTTGTTCTTTACCAATGTGAAACTGAACGCACTGGTGCTCCACAGGAGCGACCTTACACTTACTAAGTTCATAACCGAGAGAAGGGTTCTCTCCCTTAGTAAACACAGGTTCAATTGGACAAGTAGAGGAGAGAAAATGTTAAGGATTATATATATGGCCAAACACTTTACAAAATGTGCATTTGGGAGGAAGCTACTGATACTCCACCCGAACATCCACCTCGTCGCCATTAATCTTAACTATCACCTCATTCGGGAGTTCATCTCCTGCAGAAATTTCAATACACACCCTTGCATAGTCTAACTGTTTCTTGGTTTCTATGGCTTGATCAACATGGATAGGTTTGCCAATGGAACTAGCAATCTTACTGAGACCGAAAGCAATCCAACATTCCAACGGGAGTTTATGAAGTTTAACCCACACTGGGATTGAGGAGGGTTCATCTGTAGAGGGAACCAACATTCTCCTCCATTTGGTTAGAACCAAATAATGCCTGGAGAAGAAATATAGACCTCCCTCCAAGACTTTTAGCTTAGTGGTTTCATCTTTGAACTCAAAGAAAAAACACGACCCTATTTGTTTAATCAATTCTAGAGCATGCTCCTTCCACACTGCCCTTGCTATAGCACTGAGGATATTATATGGCATTTTTCCATCTAGAAAATACCCAAAAAGATAATGATGCCAAGGGTTAGTGTCAACATTAGTTTCATCCAGTTCCACTACAGCTTCATTACCACGTTGCATATCAGGAAAATGCTCAAGTTTTATGACTTTAGAAAGGGCCTGAGCTTTGAAAAGGAAATAGCAAGCTTCATGTTTACCTGGGTTGGGATAAGGGGCTCGAGCCTGTGAGCCCTTAGGGTGCTCGCTGGAGACATGTGCAGAGGGGTCAGGAGTAATCCCAAATCCAACCACATCAGGGGTTGCTACACGTGAGGTATTAGTGTTCTCTTAAATGGGGGAGGAAGAACTAGAGGGATGATGATCCGAATTGGACCTTAGTAGGTAAACCTGTAGGGAATCCCAAGGCTCTAATTTAATTTCTGAACGAACATGATAGAGTGCTGAATAGGGTTGTGGAGAAGCTGTCACCGCCGCTTGGATCCTCTCTGCACCAAGAGGTAAAACAGGGCAGAAATTAGAAGAAGATTGCGGAGATGCTATGGGTGTCACTCTCGGTCTCGGATCTAGAGATTGGACCTCGTGAAGGTTGGAATGAGGATGAGAAACTCTCCTCTACTTCAATTGAACTTCATTTGAAT
This sequence comes from Heliamphora pulchella, assembly GCA_032270985.1. Taxonomy (NCBI): domain Eukaryota; kingdom Viridiplantae; phylum Streptophyta; class Magnoliopsida; order Ericales; family Sarraceniaceae; genus Heliamphora; species Heliamphora pulchella. The sequence continues at coordinate 2,869 of JAULJZ010209080.1, read as the reverse complement.
CAATGGCAAGAGACAACGAACCAGCTGCCATGGTAGTTGTAGGTGAAACCTCCATTTGGGGGTTCACCAAAAAAACGCCAAGAAGGGTGGCCGGAGCTTGGGGAAATCGTTGGGGTTGAGCGACGGCACCAGAGAGGTCACCGTTAGTGGTGAAAGCACCAGGACGGCAGAAACTAGCAGATCAGCAGTGACTGTTGCAGCGCGCGGGCATCGCACACAGGTCGTAGGGGGTCGTGAATGTTGCAGCGGTGACTATTTTTTTTTCCTTAAAACGTACTTAAAAATCATCTCACATTTGATTTTATAGTTTGCTGACAGAAAATCATCAGAAATTCCTAGAGCTTCTAGTAGTGCATTTAACATCCAACCTTATTTAAATACATTGTCATGTACTATATACAGAAATGAAAATCACAGGGATTAAATAAAAAACATGAATAAAGTAAAGCTTTCTTTCTCAGCTACCTCTTCCTTCATTCTATCATGCGTCACTTGGATAATATCAACATCCATTAGCAATTCCAGTGTGAGTGCATAGATATTAAGATTTCTAGTTTACCATGAACTATCCAAATTTAACTTTATATAGTTAGAACCATGCATATTGCTTTATAGCAAATATCCTACCGATTTTTATCCTTATTCCATCTAATCCTTGATATTTTTCCTACCCTCAAGTCGGAACCTTTCGGTGTTGTTTTCTTATCCCCTCGAATAGGGATCTTTGATGCTATTTTTCTATTCACTTGAGCAGAGACCATTGGTGTTATTGTTTTGTCCCCCCAAAGCAGGGATCTTTGGTCTTATTTTCCTGTTCCCCCGAGAAGGGACCTTTCTATAATATTTTCCTGTCCCTCCAAGCGAGAACCTTCTGGTTTTTTTATTATCCCTTGTACCAAGACCTTTCGGACCTTTATCTATACATTTATTGTGTATGCAAAATCCATATTTATAGGGACATATTAACCGGATAAAATGTAGTAGTCATTCATGGCTTAGTTTATCATTTTAAGATCTCATAAACAGGTTAAGAAAAGTCAAGAAATCAAAATATCAAAGAACTCACCAATAAAAACTCGGCCGATTAATTCACGTCCAAGAATTTCTAATCTAGCAACAACACACAAAAATACTAATTTTAGAAACATTCTCATAGTTTTGTTTACTTTATTTGTAAAAGTGACGCCCCATCCTCTGGGCACGTCAGGACATACATAAATATAAATATAAGAATATTCTAGCCATTCATTTATATTTCCAAACGATAGTTATTACATATAAAAGGAGTTCTGAACCGTTCAAAATTACAATACTATTACAGTTTCACCAAGAAATTTCAAAAATTACATTAAGCATGAGAAAACTGAATATATAAGAACAAAAGCAGATGTCTCGACTCCTGAGAATGCATCAGCGAAATTCACGTGCTCTTGGAACTCACTCTATTTTTTAAACTTTTCTTCTCTCTCTGGGATGACTTCCTCAAAGAACTCCTTCTCACCTGTGGCACGAATGCCATGAGCCAAGACCCAGAAGCAAAACACTCTAACCTTCGAACTGGTCAAGAACTCAAAGAACTCCTCATGTCAGAATGCAAGTGACAATGTTCATAATGTATACCATCGATCTCAAGTGTTATAATTTATAGAATGGCATCATCATGGCAAGACTCATGGTACAACGAGCAAAGTATAAGGTACATATATGTGAAGCACAAGCTACAGTTCTCAAGATATGATTCAAATATGATACCATGAGTTCTAAATCATCATACACTCACTTAGAAACACTTATCAATTAATTCAAATCGATCATCATAGAAAGACGCGGGTCTCGTAGCAAAGGTTACTCAATCCATACTTAGCGACTTTTAAGGCCAAAAGTCAAGTATTAAATTAAAAGAGACGACAAGGTTTTGGGGTATCTAGACATGGAATCAAACTATAATTTTTATTCACCATTTGGATAAAAATATTTTTTACAACTTTCATGTTTAACACCAGGGCCAAAACCTAAGGCAATGGGGAGAACAAAACATCCTAAGCAAAAATGGTTCAGTACTTTTCTTAAAATTTTACCAAAAACAAGCTTCTGTTTGTCTCGGTTTTGAGGTATCATATCAAGTTAAAATGTGCCCATGTTTTAGTATGTTCTAGATCAACAATTTACCTACAAGTTTCTGGTTTAGAGATAAGGGTAGTTGTATGAAAAACGTTAGACTTTTGGGCCATTTTAGAAAATAAGTTTCGTCAGCAACCAAAACTCAGCAGAGCCGATTTTGGACAGAGGGTTTGAAACGGTTTTGGGGAATCATCCCGAGGATTTAAGGTCTATTTTTTAGCAAAAAACTACTTCAATATGGTAGATACAATGTTCATGTAGACCACTTTTGGAATAGGGCACTAAAATATTGTGATTTTCAGCTATGCAAAAATATGTAACAGAAGTGTCCCTTGACGGCTGAAACTCAATAGAGACTTTCAAAGGGCTTTTCACCTATCAAAACTCAAGATTTTGTGCACCTTTGTGGTGGGTAGATAAATGTACACGTTATCTATAACTTTCATATTTTGACCAAAGTTCGGATCTCACGTTAAACTAGGGTTCCTAAGTCGGTAGTGTTGGCTGGTTGGAAAATGACACACTTTGGTAAAATTGCAATATCTCGAGTTCTACTTATGCAAATGAGTTGAAACTAACTTTGGACGAAGGATAACATAAAAATATAAATCAGAACACAAAGCACATGCTTAGATCAATTTTTTACATTGAGTTATGGTATTCCAAATTTCAGGGCAAAACATCTATGTTCTAAAAAATTAAGTCTCTTAGGGGCCAAGTCTTCTACTTATGTCATGTCAAGTTTTTG
>JAULJZ010209060.1:0-18822 GCA_032270985.1 Heliamphora pulchella | reverse complement strand
CTGGTGACAGCTCAGAGCCGCCAGAAGAGTTATGCTGATCAGAGGAGGAGACCGTTAGAGTTTGCAGTGGGAGATCACGTGTTTTTAAAGGTCTCGTCACGTAGAGGGTTGATGAGATTTGGCCGTAGAAGGAAGCTATCACCGCGCTTTATTGGACCTTTCGAGATCCTGGAATGGATTGGGGTGGTAGCATATCGTCTGGCTTTGCCGCCTCAGTTAGCATTTGTGCACAACGTGTTTCACGTTTCCATGCCTAGGAAGTATGAGCCAGATCCGTTACCTGTTCTGGATTGGACTGAGTTGTGAGTCGGTGAGGATGTCACCTATGAGGAACGCCCTATGAGGATTCTTGAAACGAAAGACCAGGTATTACGGGGGAGAACGATTGCTTATATTAAAGTTCAGTGGCTTCATCACGGGGTTGAGGAAGCGACTTGGGAGCTTGAGTCTGGGGTTCGTACTAGATACCCAAAGTTGTTTATCTCGTGACCTTGTAGTGAATTTCGGGGGCAAAATTTCTTAAGGGGGGGAGAGTTGTGAGACCCTGTACCGTCTCTTTTTATATTAAATGCATATTCGGCGCTTTTTTACGCATATTTAGAAATTTTTCTTCTACGTGTTTTTAAGTGCTTTGATGTATGATTGAGTTTATCTGAGCATGCGAGGTTGGTCCCGAAGGCTGCGGGGAGTTACGGTGCGAATTTCAAAATTAAAAAAAAAAAATATTTTGGAGACCTATAAATAGCTGGAGTTAGATATTTTCAGAAAGATATTTTCAAAACTTAACTCCCAAGTTTTCTATAGTTTTCTCTCTGCCTTCTCTCTAACTTCTTGGGGGCCTAGGGCTTGGTTTTTGACGGACCAACAGGCAATCCTTGTTATAGATATCGTGCTCTACGCATCCATCCGGACGAAATTTCATTCCGACGAAGCTTGAATTTGCACGCGGATCGAGGCATCGAGTTCTTGACTCACCGATGTAGGATTCTAGATTTTAAAGTTGTTAGAGGGTGTCGTATGTAATCTTATGCATCTTTACCATTTTAATTTCATGAAAAGATGTTTCATGTTTGGAAAAAGTGGGTTTTTGGTTTAAAAACCTTTTCCCGTCGTTTCGATTGGATGAAAACGGTGTTAGATGTTTCTTTTGAAGCCTTTGGTGATAGGCTTGAGCGTGTGTGAGTTCATGGGTGTAAGATGGAAGCTTCGAGGCTTCATCTTGGGTTCAAAATGGCAAAATCGTAGGTGAAAAACACTTTCTGGGTTAGTTCAGTCGACTGGACCCTTGGGGTCAGTCGACTGGACAGTGATTCTGGCGTTCTGGGCTTTTTCTAGTGTGTTTTTCAGTTGACTGGAGGGTGGGTCCAATCGACAGAACCTGGGCTGAGGGGTTTACATCTTTAAAAATCATGTTTTTGAAGGTTTGGAGCTAACCTGTGGGGTTGAGGCTTGACTTCTAAATATTTTGATGAAAACCATGCATTTTCTTGCTTGATCTCCATGGTAGATGGATGGGATCTTCTTATACATATGTTGTATAGCTTTGAAACTCATGTTTTTACATGTTTTTGGTTGGATCTCCATGTTAATGGATGGATCTGTAGATTTGTTTGATCTCCATGTTGATAGATGGATCTGTGTATAAATGTGAAAAGATTTTGGTTTTGATAAATGATTCTCTAGATGTACTGGGATAGCGGGTATGTGGCACGAGTTGCCCTCAGTGTAAGTCTAGAAACGTGCGCAGAGTAAGTACCTTGGTCCTTCTAGTTAATCCCCGTAAACTAGGTGGTTGGGTGCTTTGTTTCCTCGGATTTTGGGCCCGTAAACTGAGTTGTTACGTTGTCGTGGCTTCGTGTACAACTTGTATTTACCTAACCGGTCCTACGATGTTTAGGGATTGGGTAAAGGAGCAGGAATCTATAGTTACTACATCTATCCCTTTGTGACAGAGTCGGTACATAGGATTTCACTTTATCTTCTCCTCGGCTGTGTGGTCCGAGTGGAGCAAACTGTTTTTATCATGTTTTTCTCAGTTGTGTGATTCGAGTGGAAAACAACGTTTTGCCTACAGTTTTCTTTAACTGTTGCTAGCATTAGTTTTAAGGCTTGGTTTTACTTGTGGTTGAGTTAGCTCCCACTATATGATTGCATATCCTACTTTACAGCTTAATAATCTGTTTCTATTAGGCTTTGGCTCACGTGGTGGGATTTTCTGTATAAAATCATTTTCAGGTGAGATTTGGAGAATGATCTTGAGTAGATCTTGTGGTGCCCGTGGTGACGGATGGCGGAAGACTTGTTTAGTTTTTCTTTTTTAGTATGCCTGTTCCTGAAGGCAGGTTTTGTACGCCATAAGGCGATATACTGTATGCAGGTTGGAACTATATATTTACTATTTATGAGAGATGCATAGGGGGTTTCATTTGATTTCAACAGGTGCATTTGAATATATGAAAACCTATTTTCATAAAACTGGTGTTTGGTAGATTTTCACGTGACCCTGGATTTTAGGACATGACATTAGGAGCGAGCAAGAGTAGAGACCAAGCTTTGGAACAAGAAGATGGATAATAGAGCATTAAGGAGTCAAGAACACCCTAAATCCAAACCTTAGGTGGGGAATCTCAAGCTTTTGACCAAATCTAAAGTAGGATTTAGATTATCTCGTATATTTTATATTGATTTGGGTTGATATTTTGTTTATGTTAGCCCAAGGGCTTTTTATATTAATTTTAATGATTTTCATAAATTTATTTTTTTAGAATAAATGGCTTTAAAAGAATAATATTTATATTTTTTAAAAAGAAAGTGCTAACACATTTTGAACAAATGAGTTGATACCTTTATCAAAAGAAATAACTTATCTCCCAAAAGAATTAAAATATTTAAGTATTCTTACGGATACTTTGTGTTGAACCCAATTGAAAATTGAGTCAAACTTTAAGGCAAAGAATACTTGAAGCTATTAAGTGTGTCAACACCTTTGAACAAATGGCTTGACACCTTAACTGTTTGATAAATATGCTTTCAGGTATAAAAAAAGTTTGCGTCGACACAAATGAATTTTGTGTCAACACAAAAGAGCTGAAGCTCTCTGGACTCAGAATGAGTCAACATAACTTGACTTTGTATCGACAGAAAAGTGATTTCACACTTTTGGTATCTGGAACTTTGAGTCAACACAAGTGCAAGATAAGTCGACACAAAAGAACCGAGGCCACCTGCAGATTTTGGGTGTCGACACAAAATTGAAGATGAGTCGACAAAAATATCCTGAGCCTACCTGAAAAAATTTGGTGTTGACACAAATGACTAAAGAAGTTGACACAAATATACTGAGGGTTCCTGCAAAAATTTAGTTTCGACACCAAGAAGATTTGAGTCGACACAAATGGTCCTGTCCCGGATGCTGACACTATAAAAATAAAGGTATTTGACGATGAAATCTAGCAATAAAAATATAATTCATCGTTACAGGTAAGTCAAAAGCAAGGAAATTCATATTTCGTCGCTAAATAGAGGAGTTTTTTAGAGAAAAATACTTTTTTGTCGCAAATTGTGTTACGTTTTCATTGAGGCCAATATGTTCGTCGCTAATGGTTTTATTTTGTCCCTAAATAAAATACTTTTGGCGAGAAAAATGCATTTTTCATCGCAAATTGCATTATGTTTTCTACGACGCTATAGTTTCATTGCTAATGACATAAAATAAAATTAGCAGAAAGCATTTTAAGTTCCCGCCATATTTTTTACTTAGGCAACAAAAATTAATTTTGTCGTTAAAACTTCTTATAATAAAATTACCTAATTTATTATTAACAAATCAACCATGTTGAACCGCTCTCATCTTACTCATATAAGTATACACAAATTAAAATTTAAAGTATATTTTTAGAAATAAAATTTTTAATTTTGAAGATTTATACTTATATATTTATATTTTAAAAATTTTATTATATTTGTACTTACAATTTTAAACTTAAGTTAGATCGTAAAAATATAAAAATAAAATTTAAAATGATATATTTTAAAAGATAAAGATTTTAATCAATAATTTATCTTTTAAAATTTTAATAAATTTTAAAAGATAAATTATTATTAAAATATTCAACAATGATCTAAAAAAAGGTGACACTACTACAATAGTTACTAAAATCATCTCACGAAATTAAAAAACAAAAAATCTCACTTTTTAAAAAAAATGTGATTAAAATTTTTATCGTAATAGTTTAATCTCTGTTTCTATCTCTATCCGTATATATAAAATGTTAGTTTCCTCAATAGTTCCATCCATTTTGTCCTTGTTGAATTGTCTATTTTGCCCTTGACTATAGCCAAAAACGACGCCGTTTCGGTGCCTGCTTCCATGTTTCTAGTTCAGCAGACCGTGGGTTATGCGCTTTGCTTTTCCATTTCGATTATACAGGTGAAATGGTTAAACAGGTACAAAAAATTTTAAACAGTACTTTTTACGACGAAATAGACTACAAATGAAAGTTTTTTAGCGATGGTGTTTTTCATTGCCAAATATAACTTTTGTAACAAAAATATGTATTTTTGTCGCAAATTATAACCTCTTTGACGAAAAATATTCGTTGCCAAAACTTTGCGACAACAATCTTTCGTCACTAATATTACATTACGCGACGAATTATTTCGTTGTCTTAAATTTCTAATTCGGAACGATAATAGTGGTTCAACGATGAAAATTATTCGTCGTTAATACTATCATTTACGACGAACTTATTTGTCGCCATAAATTTCTATTCAAAATTATAATAATTTTTAACGACAAATTCTGTACATAAGCGACAAGTTTCTTTCTAAATACGCGATGAATATGTTCATCGCTATGTTTTTTATTGGGCGACAAAATAATAATTTCGTCGTGAATAGAAATTTGCGACGAGGCTTTGGCGACGAAATGAGCGACGAAATATTTTCGTCTCCATTGGTTTTAGCAACAAAATTATCACTTTTAGAGACGATTTGGTTTAGTCTTTAAAGCACCAATGTCTTGTAGTGTGAAGTTCAAATGAGTCGACACAATATTCATTTGTGTTGACACCGTGGTGTTGGTGAGGAAGATTACAGAAATTGTGTCGATACCTCAGAAGATTTATGTCGACCCAATCACTTGAAGATCCCTACCCTAGACACTTTGTGTCGACACCAAATACTTTTGTGTTGACACTTGCGACACAGATTCAAATTCGCGGCATACTTCAACGGTTAGATTTTTGACATTTAATGCCCTCACCTACCTCCAACAGTCATGAATGCTTAAGAACTTACATAAAGAGTTACTTCTCAGTATTTACTCTACCTGGAGACTTACAATCACTGTTCTATTGTTTGATTTAAATTCAAAATCCTCAAGCTCTCATTTATTGTTGAATTTCAGCTCTTGTTCCTCATCTCTCTTTACCTCTTCATTTATTGTAAATTAATTTATGTAAAGAAAGTGAGTGTTTCTCGTTTAATCACCTCATTTATTGAATTCAAGGGTGAATCACCATTTATCCTTTGAGTGAGTGAGTAAATCTCATCAAAGAAGAGTTCAAGAGTGATTAAAAGAAAACAAGTAATTATTTTTATAGGATCTTCTTAAAGCTGTTATAGGTTTTTGAATGTGCCCGTAAATATTCGTTTGCTCAAGTAAAGTCTTGAGATTGTAAGGCTTTGAATGCACTCATGAAGCATTCTACATAGTGCAAATTCTCAAGAGAAAACTTGAGGAGTGGACGTAGGTATAGAAGAAACCGAACCACTATAAATACTTAGTGTCTGGTTCTTTCTCTCTATCATTAACCTCTTTAATATTTGTATTGATTTAATCTTTGATTATTTTGCTATATTTATTTACTATTAAAAGGTTTTCAAAATGATTTTAAAAATTGCTATTAATTTTTTAAGATCCAATTCACCCCCCTATTGGATTGCCTAGAACTAACAATTGGTATAAGAGCTTGAGCTCTTGTTTTTTACTTAACAGTCTAAGAGTTTATATGACAACTAGTAGCATCGGACCTATCTAATCTGAAGGTCAATCGACCAATAGACATCCTTTGTTCAATGGAAAAAATTATAATTATTAGAAGGCTAAAATGAGAATCTACATTCAAGCCGTAGACTATGACCTTTGGTGGGTTATCATTAATGGACTCAAAAGACCCACCAAAATCGTGGAAGGAACAATTGTTTCTAAACCTAAAGCTGAATGGATCAAAAATGACATTAGAGAGATTTAAAAGAATGCTAAAGTTATGAATCTCCTATATTGTTCACTTGACCCGAATGAGTTCAATAGGATCTCTACCTGTGACACTGCCAAAGAAATTTGAGACAGACTCGAAGTTATCCATGAGGATACCAACCAAGTAAAAAAAGTCTAAAATTAGCATGCTGGTACATAATTATGAATTATTCAAAATGAAGCATGATAAAAAATTATTTTTGACATGTTTACACGCTTTACTGATATTATAAATGGTCTAAAATCTCTTGATAAGATTTATTCAAACGCAGAAATGGTGAGAAAAATCTTTAGGTGTATGCCTAAGAGCTGGGAAGCTAATGTCACAGCTATCCAAGAAACTAAAGACCTAACACTCTTAGCTTGGAAGAACTTCTTGGATCTCCCATGACCCATGAGATGAATATAAAGATGGATGATGAAGATGATAACAAAAAGAAGAAAGGTATCACCTTCAAGTCATTAACTCATGATAAAGAATCCAACAAAGATTCCTCAAGTGATGAGAACGAAGACATGGCTCTCATCACGAAAAAATTCAAATAATTTCTTAGAAATAAGAAACAAAAAGGAAGAAGATTCTTCAAGAAAAAAGGATACAAAGGCGAGCCTACCAAGTTCAAGGGAGATTCTAGCAGTTCAAAAAACCTGGACATGTCAAGGTTGAATGCCCTCAGCTCAAAAAGTAGTTCAAAAAGTGCTTCAAAAAGGTCACGATAGCTACATGGGGCAGAGTGATGATAGCAGTTCCGAGGATGAAAAGAAAGAAAACGAAATTGCAAATCTGTCTCATGGCTCGAGAAAATGATGAGGTAACCCCTGGCCCTTTTTCCTTAGATGAATTACACAGTACATTTGAAGATTTGCATGATGAATTGAGAAAAATAGGTGTAAAGAACTCTATTGTGGAAAAGTTAGTTCTTTCCTCCTCAAGTAAAATTGAAATCATGAAAAATGAAAAACTTGCCTTATTAAAACAAGTTTCTGTTTTGAAAGATGAGAATAAGGTTTTGATTGAAAAGGTTGAAGACCTTACCAAAACTGTTTATAAGTGCACTCTAGAAAAGAACAACTTAGACAAATTTCTTAATAGGCAAAAATGTGTTTTTGACAAAGCCGAAATTGGGTATAAGCCAAAGAAGAAACAAAAGTTCTTAAGTAACATTTTTGTTATGGCATCTTCTAATTATATAAATGCCACTTATTTTTATTGCTATGAACACGAACACACTCTCACACATTGTCCACATAGAAAACTTTCAAATAATTCTGTTAAGACGGTTTAGGTTCCTAAAAGAACACAACTTCAAGGAACTAACACCAAAGGAGCCAAGAAAATTTGGGTACCAAAAATCAAAACTTGATTCTCCTTCTAGGTCTGTCTCAAATCCTCATTCAAGGAAGGAATGTGGTATCTCGATAGTGCTTGTTCAAGACATATGACAAGCGACCAATCGATATTTGCATCTCTCAAACCAAAAGATGGTGAATTTGTGACTTTTGGAGATAATAGCAAATGAAAAATCATAGGAATTTGTTGTATCGGTAAAATTTCTTATCCTTCTATGGAAAATATTTTGCTTGTTGATAGTTTGAAACATAACCTTCTTAGTATAAGCCGACTTTGTGACAAAGGCCAGAAAGTTGTCTTTGATTATGCTAAGTGTGTTATTGAAAACTCAACCAATAACTAAGTTATTTTTGAAAGTCATAGGCATGAAAATGTTTATACATAACTCTAAATGATCTTTTCAAAAATGACACAAAGTGCTTAGCCGCCTTGAGTGATAATAGTTGGTTGCGTCATAGAAGACTTGGACATGCACACATGAACTTGATTTACAAACTTTTGAAAATGAATTGGTGATTGGTTTACCCCAAATTAAATTTGAAAAAGACAAAGTTTGTAATGCATGTCAACAAGGCAAACAAGTTTGAAGTTCTTTTCATTCCAAAAATGAGATTTCAACTTCTAGGTTATTACAACTATTGCACATGGACTTCTTTGGTCCAACAAGGACTTTAAGCCTTGGAGGCAAGAGATATACCTTTGTTATTGTTGATGACTTCTCTAGATATACTTAGGTGCTTTTCCTAACTCATAAGAATGAATCTTTTGCCTCTTTTGCAAAACTATCTCGGAGAGTTCAAAATAAAAAGAATTTTCAAATCACAAGTATCTGAAGTGATCATGGTAGAGAATTTGAAAACAAAGATTTTAAAAAATTTTGTGATAAAAATGGGATTAATCATAACTTTTTTGCTCGTAGAACCCCTCAACAAAATGGAGTTGTTGAGAAGAAGAATAGGACTTTGGAACAAATGGCTAGAACTATGCTCTGTGAAAATAACCTACCACGATACTTTTGGGCTGAGACTGTTAATACCGCTTATTTTATCATAAACAGAGTTATGATACGAGCTTCTCTCAAGAAAATCCCATATGAGCTATGGAATGGAAGAAAATCTAACATCAGTTATTTTTGCACGTTTTGGTGCAAATGTTTTGTTTTAAACAATAACAAAGAACTTTTGGGCAAGTTTGACGCAAAATTTGACGAAGGTATTTTCTTAGGATATTCTATATCTAGCAAAGCGTATAGAGTTTTTAACAAAATGACCTTAATTGCTGAAGAATCTATATATATTATTTTTTTATAAAGCTAATCTTGGTTATTCAAAAGATTTTTGTGAAGATAACTTGTTAGACATAGAAAAATGTGTTGAAGATATCTTTATCAAAAAAAAGAAAGAACCAAATCAAGAGGAAGCTTCAAATCCTCAACAAAATAAAGTCTAACAGGTTGCTGGATCTTCAAATCTAGAAAGTTCAGATTTTCCTAAAGAGTGGAGGTATGCTCATGGTCACCCAAAAGATCTTATCATTGGTGATCCATTTCAAGGTATCAAAACTCGATCCTCTCTACATAATATTTGTGGTAATTTAGCATTTCTTTCCTAGATTAAACCAAAACATTTTGAGAAAGTCAAAAACGATGAGTTTTGGACCTTAGCTATGCAAGAAGAGCTTAATCAATTTGAAAGAAACAAGGTTTAGACTTTAGTTCAGAGACCTAAGGAACACTCTATCATTGGTACAAAATAGGTTTTTAAAAACAAAATGGATGGGAATGGAGTAGTTCTTAGGAACAAAACTCGATTGGTAGCCCAAGGTTATAATCAAGATGAAAACATCAATTTTGATGAGACTTATGCTCTTGTGGTTAGGCTTAAAGACATTAAGATGTTGTTTTCTTTTGCATGCTTTAAAAACTTCAAACTCTATCAAATGGATGTCAAAAGTGCCTTTTTAAATGGTTTTACCTTAGAGGAAGTTTTGTAAAACAACCTTCTGTTTTTGAAAATCTAGATTTTTCAAACTATGTTTACAAACATACCAAGGCTTTTTATGGTTTAAAGCAAGTACCTAGAGCATGATATGAAATGCTAAGTAAATTCTTAATTGAAAATGAGTTTTCAAGAGAAAAATTGATACCACTCGTTTCATCAAGTTTCAAGGAAATGATATGCTAGTTGTCTAAATTTATGCAGACGACATTATTTTTGGTTCAACTAACAAATCTCTTTTCAAGGACTTTGTTAAGTATATGCAGGGAGAATTCGTGATGAGTATGATGGGTGAGCTCAACTACTTCTTTGGACACCAAATCAAACAAACTCAAGAAGGAATCTACATTAATCAAGCTAAGTACACACGGGACATATTGAAGAGGTTTGATATGCTGATAGCAAAACTCAAGGAAACTCCAATGTATCCTACAACAAAATTTGACAAAGACAAAGATGGTATAGCAGTAGATGAAAAGCATTATAGAGGTATGATCGGATCCCTACTTTACCTTACTGCTAGTAGACCAGATATCATGTTTAGTGTTTTCACGTGTGCTAGATTTCAATCAAATCTAAAAGAATAATATGTGACTACTATTAAGCGCATCATTAGATACCTCTTAGATACACAAAATCTAGAATTATTCTATCCTAGAGAAATAGCCTTTGAGTTATTTGGATATTTAGATGCTAATTTTGCCAGATGTAAAGTAATAGAAAAAGTACAAGTAGAACTTGTTAATTCCTAGAACACTCACTAATCTCTTGGTTTAGTAAGAAACAAAACTCAGTAGCCTTATCGACAGTCGAGACTGAGTACATTGCAGTTGAAAGCTGTTGTGCACAAGTTCTTTGGATGAAATAACAATTAGAGGATTATGATTTTTATTTAGATCATATCCCTATAAAATGTGAAACACAAGTGTAATTAATATATCTAAGAACCCAATACAATACTAAAGAACCAAGCATATTGAGATTAGAAATTATTTTATATGAGATCATGTGCAAAAAGGTAATATCAAACTTGAATTCATAGGCACAAATTACCAATTAGCTGACATTTTCATAAAACACTTAAATGAAGAAAGAATATGCTATATTAGAAGAGAACTTGGCATGCTATATGCTCCTAATTCATGATTAATGTGCCATACTAACCATGCCTTTTCAATGCATTTGTAACGACCCGGTACAGACCCTAGTTGTGATAATTCAGTTAATAACGACCCGTGTAAAGACCCTACTCAAACCCTAGTATTAGTGACGGATAGTCCACGAGACCAAAGAACATAGAAGAAGTTCAGAACCCTAAATCGAATAAAAAATCCTAAGTTCGGCCCGAAAATCCTAAAAAGGTCCAAAACTCAAGTAACAAAACCTTAGCACCTGTAGAGTCTCCTAACATTCTAAATAAAGTAAATATCATGAAATAATGAATTAAAAATAAAAAAATCCTCATAAATAGAGTAAAATGACAGTTTTGCCCCTAGTACAGCAAAAAGTCTTAAAAATCTAAATTTTGACACATGGATACCCTAAATCAAGGATTTAAGTACAATTAAGTAGAAAAAGATAAAATAACATCAAAATGACAAAAATGCCCCTAGTGGCCGACCACCTTGAGTAGAGTGCCAAAAAGTAATTTTTTGCTTTCTTTTTAGCTTAAAATAATGAGAAAGGTATTAAATTAAGTATTATGATGATCTAATACTTGTTGAATAAGTAATATACATAATAATAGAGTGTTATAGGTTAACAAAAGTAAACAAATTATTATTGAAGTTCATACACAATAAAATAAGTCAAAAAGTCACATATTGCCAAAATAACATAATTTGACTTAAAAGACAATATCTATTTAATCAATTGCTATGAAAACTATGATAATCTATGAGAATACTATATTTATCATATACATACTAAAATAATAGGTTTTAGTAGAAAAATGACATCCAAAAAAATACATTAAATTAACTTTTAATGCATTTTTTTGCACAAAAGGGCACGTAAATCAATGCAAAACCCCTTGATTGATGTGGGGATAGGTTTTTATCCCCCAACCAGCCCCTATCTATATTTATCTTCCCCATGTCTGAATTGTAGCCTACAAAAGTTGAATTAATTCAAATCATCTCACATCTCATTAATTAAAATGAAGAACAAGTCTTTTTTTTGGTACCTTATGTCCCCCTCTTGTCCCCTAGCCTTGCCTATATAAACCAAGCCAAACACCCTCTTATTCCTTTCATATTTTCGTTCAAGTGAGGGAGAGAAACCAGACCTCTTTGCTCTTGAGTGTTAAGGTGAGTTTGAGGGAGAAAAATGAAGAAAAGGAAGGAAACAAGGAGAGAAGTTTTTCTAAAGTTAAGTCCTTTTATCCTATCATCCCTTGAGCCTCTAAACCAGTAAGTAAAACCTCTAAACCTTATATCTAGTATCCCTCAAAATATTCCTCAACTCATCTCTTTAAATACCTTAAATATCAAGAATCGAAAACAAACCTAAAAGGTTTTGTAGTTGAGAAATAGGGGCTGTTGTGTTGTTGAATGATATGAGATGTGTTTGTGTGTTGTTATTTTTGAGTTTGATGACCTAGAAGTGTGCTGAAGTCTTGATATTAATGTCTAAAACACAAGCATGCAAGGAAATGGAACAAAAACTTGACATGACATAAGTAGAAGACTTGGACCCTAAGAGACTTGATTTTTGAGAATATAGATGTTTCTGCCCTGAACTTTGGAACGCCATAATTCAATGTAAAAATTTGATCTAAGTATGTTCTTTATGTCTAGATTTAACATTTTATGTTATCTTTCATCAAAAGTTAGTTTCAATTCATTTTCATAAGTAGAACTCGAGATATTGCAATTTTACCAAAGTGTGTTATTTTTCGACCAGTCAATACTACTGACTTGAAAACTCTAGTTTAAAGTGAGATCTGAACTTTGGTCAAAACATGAATGTTGTAGATAACATGTATGTATATATACCCACAAAATATGAGTACAAAAGATTGAGTTTTGATAGGTGAAAAACCCCTTTGAAAATCTCTATTGAGTTTCAGCCCTCAAGGGACACTTCTGTCACATATGTTTAAATAGCCCAAAACCCCTATTTTTAGTGACCTATTCCAAAAGTGGTCTACATGAACATTGTAGCTAACATATTGAAGTATTGTCTATCCAAAATCATATCTTAAAGTCTCAGGATGATTCTCCAAAACCGTTTCAAGCCCTCTGTTCAAAACCGGCTCTGCTGAGTTTTGGCGGCTAACAGAACCTATTTTCTAAAATGGACAAAAAGTCTAACTTGTTTCAAACCACTACCATTATCTCTACACATGAGACTTGTAGGGAAATTGTTGAACTAGAACATACTAAAATATGGGCTCATTTGGACTTGATATGATACCCCAAAGCCGAGACCAACAGAATCATATTTTTGGTGAAATCTTGAGAAAAGTGCTGAACCATTTATGCTTAGAATGTTTTGTTCACCAATTTGCCTTAGGTTTTGGCCTAGGTGTTAAATATGAGAGTTGTAGAAAATATTTTTATCTAAATGGTGTATAATAATCATAGCTTAATTCCAATTCTAGATACCCCAAAACTTTGTCGGCACTTTTAATTTAATACTTGATTTTTGGCCTTAAAAGTCACCAAGTGTGAATTGAGTACCATTTCCCATGAGACCCAAGTTTTATATGATGATTAATTTGGATTAGTTGATTAGTGTTTTAAGTGAACGTTTGATGATTTAGAATTCATGCTATCATGTCTGAATTATATCTTGAGAATTGTAACTTGTGCTTCACATACTTATACCTTATACTTTGCGAATTGTACTATGAACTTTGCAATGCTAGTTGATGCCATACTATAACTTGTTGCATTTGAGATCGATGGTACACATTATGAGTATTGTCACTTGCATCCTGGCATAATGGAGTCCATCTGTGCAAACTGTTGTTGGGATGGGCTATATTGAGATTGTCGTTCTAGGTTCTAAATCTAGGGCATCCCTGGTTGTCATTTTCGTAAATCTTATGGATATTCCCCTTATACACCTCGAGTATGTTCCCGGTGTTTGAAATGGTTTATCATGAATACTGTTAGGCACCATGGGTTCATCACTAGAACTTTGGTTTTGTTGCCTCTTTGATTTCGTCGCTCCTTGAGTTATGATACAGGTATATTAGGTAAATTCGAAGAGAGCCTAATTTGGCGGACTTAATCCCATGCGGTGGTAATTTCGGAGAGAGCTCAATTATGACGGACCTAAACTCCATTGCCACAATGTTTCTAAGGGTAATTTCAGATAGAGCCTAATTCGGCGTACCTAATCCCAATTATGGCGGTTCTAAATCCCTCATCTTGGTACTTTATATAATGTGAGTTGTCTCTTGAATTTTTTTGATTATCTCTTAGACTTTGGGTTGACACCAAACGAGCATCCTATTTCTTAATGTGGGATCGGTTGGCCCGGATAAGGATGGATAAAACTGGTTGGCCTGCTCCCACACCGTTGCCACTGACTAAAACGGCCGAGGCATGTAGCCAAGGCGACCGTTTACCTTTCACAACGAGGCGAGGATAGGTTCGGTGATCAAGTTCCATCAAGTCTACTCTGGTGATTCCTAGTGTGAAATTCTTGTTATAATCTGGGTGCATGTTAGGTTGCGCATCTGCATTTCATATATGATATCTCATATTCACATGTTTATTGGCTTATCTGCTATCCTATCATAAATTTGTCTGTCTCCTTGACCATAAATAGTACCAGGTGTTATATGGTATGTGTTGCGGTGAATTTTGTGTCGTGATACTAGTTAGAAGGTTGGAGTATTTTTCTTCTAGGCCTTGGCTCATGGCACTCGTGCCACAGGTGAGGTGGAGTTCTTGGAGGAAGTCATCCCAGAGGAAGAAGAAGAGTCTGAAGAACATGGTGAGTTCCAGGAGCATATGGATCTTGGTGATGCATTCTAAGGATTCGAGACCTCTACTTTTGTTCTTTTATTCAGTTTTCCCGTGCTTAATATAATTTTTGAAATTTCTTGGTAAAACTATAATAGTTATGTACTTTTAAACGGTTCAAAACTCCTTTATGATGTAATAACTAATGTATGTAAATATGAATGAATGGCTAGAATATTCCTTTATTTATATTTATGTATGTCCCGACGTGCCTGGAGGATGGGGCGTCACAGTTGGTATCAGAGCTTAGGTTTAGTGAACTTTCAAGCCTTGGGTTATGGGAAACCATGCATTATGTCGCGTTGGAGCTCTATAGGAGGCGTTGTATTAATTATTATTATCATCTACACATTATAAGAACTAAAATCTGATGCGTCTAAGTTCTATAGTGACTCATTTTAGGATGTTATCGGGATCAGCAACATCAGGGAATCTACATGCGAAGGACGGGTAAGACCATCGAGATCGAAGATCGAAGATTCATGCAACGAGTTATCTTATTTCAAGGGGTGTAGACAGGAGTGCGCACTAGGAGAAGTTTTAGATATCACCTCCAGAGACACCGTTAGAACCCCACCACTTCATCCTTATAAGTCCTTTTCTCTTTTACCCCAAGCCCTGGTGTCAACTTTTTGAAGTTCTTTTGCATGTCCTTTCTTCTTATATCATTCGTCCTCAATGATACCGTCAAGTGTCATTGGTCGGTAACTCTTATGCACCCAAGTCTTGTTGATAACCCTATTCGAAATTCAATCCTAGAAAGTACTCTTGTCCTCAAGTTTTCGTGCCTCGATAATGATCGGTATTCGTATTTGATTCTCCTCCGATTCAAGTCATCATCGTTGAACTAACTCTTCTCTTGTAGAACTCGATATCAATTCTTTATTAAGTACACATTCCAAACATTCGACATTGATAAAATCTTTTGCCATCATCGTTCACTTCTCTCGATCCTAAAATCACAATTTGTTGCAGTGATTTTGTTAATTCTTCGTACACTCTTGAAATCTCTACTAGGAAAGTAGATTTGGATGCTTGAATTGAAGTACGTTAGGTCAACATAACTTCAGGGATAATATCTAGTTTGGCTACCCCTTTTGTTTAAACATCTCTTTTATCATAATTTAATTGTACTAGATTAGTTCTGGGGACACTTGTTTAAAGTATTATTCATTGTCCTCTTCTTATTTCTCCTACATTTGAATCCCAAATGACCACTCAATTTGTGTCAATGGTAATTGCCTTAACCGTGACCATTTAACCTCATCCAACCTATCTTTGAACCACCTAGGTTCCACCCTAAGATGTTCTAATCCCGCGCATATTTTTGATTGTCGACCTTCAAAACCTTACCCCATAGACCTATGAGTAACAACGAGCGTCAGGATATTACGTCATTAGGCCTTAACGCTTTCACGGGAAACTGAGACGATGCCCGAAAACCTCCTAACACCTCTTCAAGTGTGAAACAGATTTCTTCTTGATGTCATGGCTTAGAATATCTGTCAACGTCCGCGTTTAACAAAATTTTGAAGATCAAGACTCCCATTGCAAGAATAGTTAAGTAAGGGCTTGTGCAACTAACTATATCTTTTTCAAAGGTCCCGACAAGTAGAACTATGCCAACAGCAATCTAAAGTTAGAAACGACAGCTTCATATCAAATGTTTCGTGACACCACCATATGTCACAATTCAAACTTCCTCAGACTAGTTCATAGCTGACCCACCCATCTGATAAATTGGGAAGCAAAAGATTCATACCTCAAACTCATGACAACCTTAGTACGCTAGCAAAGGAGGTACGTCTATATACATCGATATCCATGCTGGCCTTTCCACCGAAGTGTTAGAGTCTAGATTTTTGCCATCACTATCAAAGAACGAAGAATCTTGATCAAAACAATGAACGTTTGAAGCCTGATGAAGAATTAACCACCAAGTCACAATGGATTACATGACTAGGCAATTACCACAACCATACCTTTTATCATGTTCGTTTTACCATAGAATGTCCAACTGCCAGAGAAAACGATCCAGTTATTAGAAGAGACATTCAAACCCAATGTTCTAGCACATTAAGAACATACGGTAGAGGCCAAGAGGAATAAAGCAACCCTTGGAAAGACAAGAGAGAAAATGGAAGCATATGATTACAAACTTCGTCATCAGGATTATCAAGATCACCTTAAAGACCGATAACTCTTTAGTTAAACAATTTAAGGAATTGGGTGCCAAGGAGTTTGTGGACATAGTGAGTCCCATTGACGTTGAAGATTGTTTGAGGGGTGGAGTGCGCATTTTATACAGACCAAGTTATTCACATGATAGGTTCTTAAAGTATCGATTTGTATTCGTTTAGCGTCTAGATTGTGTAACTCTTATGGAGTTGGTATTCGGTTTCTGTTGTGGTATTAGTGTGAGTCGCAAGGAAGTTGGTTTTGAAAACCTTTTGTGATGTGACCCGTTAGAGCAAGTTTGTTTGGATTGATGAGTAGATGCTGTTGGTATAGAAAAGGAATTTTCTTATGAGAACGTGTGAAATCTACGTATGAGAAGTTGGAGGGTGACATAATTTTATTATTTTTGGTGGAGTTGTATAGCAGCTTAGTGTGAGTACGTGGGAGGAATAAGTGTTTGGATGAGAAGAGTGGAAGCGTAAGTGAGATTATACAAATTCATGGGTATGGTTCTTATATTTGGCCTTGAGTGAATCGAGTGTCTTTGTAGAATGTGGGTAAGATGAAATAACTAAAGTGCGAAAGTGGTTCTTGATTCCATTGTGTGGCAAAGAATGAGTGAAGGTCATTGAGTGATGATGGTAAGAGATTTTAGAATCAGGAGTTAATACTGTTCAGCTAAAGGATTGTAGGGTGGATGGTACGTACATGAAGGAAATATGTGACGAGGTTGTGACTAGATTCAAATGGGTAAGCATATACCTGGGGAGCGTTTAGTTTGTATGGTATGTTTAGCCCTTGTGACTCATTAGGCTTAAGTGGCGGTATTAACCTTGATGGTCGTAAGGCTAGAGTAATCCAACATAAAGTGCTAATGTGATTTCGAGTTAATAATCGTTAGTCGATTGGGAAGTAGTCTTCGATGATGTTTGAATATGGTAATGAGCTGGTTTTCAGTAGAGTGATAGTCTTTCCAGACATAAGTGAAAATTATTCGAAATCAGTTTCCGTAGTGGGCTAGTTTAGAGACATATGATTGCTTGTGGAAGTCGTACTCGATGTAAGTTGTATTTTGGAGCCAACGTGTTCTCAAAGGTAGACTAAGGTCATGATACCATAAATTGAAAGTGCAGAAGTCAAATATACCTAAGACTGCCTTTAGAGCTCGTTACGAGCATTATGAATTTGTGGTAATGCCTTTTGGGTTAATGAATGTACCTGATGTGTTTATAGTCCTGATGGATCGGGTGTTCAGAAGCTTTATAGACCAATTTGTAATTGTGTTGATAAATGATATTTGATCATATTCTCGGAGTGAAGAGGAACATAGGGAATAATTGAAGATTCTTTGTAGGTCCTGAGAAAGCACAAGTTGTATGTAAAACTTGGTAAGTGTGAGTTTTAGTTGGACCGGGTGATATTTTTAGGTCATGTTGTATTTGGAGAAGAAATTCAAGTAGACCCAACACAAGTAGAAGTAACAGCTAATGGGAAGAGGCTAACAAACGTGATAGAGATACGAACTTTTGGGGGCCAGCTGGTTATGTGATATGATCCTTGAAGATTTGGTAGTAATCAGTTTAAGATGTTAGTAGGACAAAACAACCTTTACTCTAAGTGCTGAACATATGAGCTCGACCTTATCCACACCCGCAATAAAGAATGACTCAAGTAAATAGGACACAATTTTAGAGAATGAGAAGGCACAATGATAGTAAATCATCCTCAACCTTCCATACGATGAAGTACAGGGCAAAATTTCGGGGACGAAATTTGTTTGAGAGAGGTAGTTTGTAACGACCTGGTACAGACCCTAGTTGTGATAACCCAGTTAATAACGACCCGTGTAAAGACCCTGCTCGGCCCCTAGTGTTAGTGACAGATAGTCCATGAGACCATAGAACACAGAAGAAGTTCAGAACCCTAACTCGAATCAAAAACCATAAGTTCGACCCAGAAACCATAAAAAGGTCCAAAACTTAGGCAACAAAACCTTAGCACCCAGAGAGTCTCCTAACATTCTAAATGAAGTAAATATCATGAAATAATGAATTAAAA
>JAULJZ010209049.1:0-18823 GCA_032270985.1 Heliamphora pulchella | reverse complement strand
AGATTAGATCTACAAGAGGTATTCTTCTAAATTAACTTTGGTTGTACGGGTTTATTTTTTATCGTTCGACGTCAAAAATCTTATCTGGAGCCCGTTTCAGCGTTTACCCGTCCAGTTAATTTTTTACCGAAAATTATTTTAAAAAACAATGATCTTGGCAGTATTGCCTCCAACACTCTACACACTAGATTAACTATTATGTAGAATAAAAGATACTCATACAAAATATTAAATAAATAATTTAACATAAATATTGCTCATAAAAATTCTCATTAAAAGAAAAAATAAATTTTATTAATAAATAAAATCAATACTAAAACATCCAAAACACAAAGGATGATTTTTAGTATACAACTCTAATAGGTATAACTTGCCAAACCACATAAAAAAAAATTATGTGTCATATTCTTGTGATTGTTTCTTGTTCGTTTCTGAACTTTTGTGGCTTGTACATAATTCAACTGGCCCATGGCGTGGGATTATTATCATGATTAATTACCCAATAATTAGTATCAGAGCAGTATTGTTATGATTATTCGACTATAACCAGCATCAGAGCTCCAAGTTTTGAAGGTTGAAGTGCACAACATGGCAAAAGAAGGAAAGATCAAGATTGAGAAGTTTAATGACTTAAACTTTGTCTTCTAGAAGATGCAAATTGAAGATGTTCTATATCAGAAATATCTATATCTTTTCCTGATCAGAAAAAAGAAAAAAAAGATGCAGTAGGACGAATGAAAAGTACTAGATTATAAAGTCCTAAGGACTGTACGATTAAGTCTCGCACTGTCAGTGATGTCCAATATCGCAAAAGAGAAGATAGCGGTAGATTTGTTAAAGGCATTGGAAAAGATGTACGAAAAGACCTCATCATCAAACAAGATGTATTTAATTTAAAGATAGTAGACGAGGCTATCATTACCGAGCATCTTAACGATTGCAACACCATTACCAATCAGTTAGAATTAGTGGGTTTTGACTTTGCTAATGAAATCAGAGTTCTACTCCTCTTGTCTAGTTTGTCAAAAAGTTTGAATGATTTGGTTGTGGCTGTGCGTAATTCATCGAGATTGGTAAAGTTAAAGCTCGAGGATGTTATCGGGTCTAATGGGAGAGTAAAAAATAACCACAAAAGAAATCAGAAGAACTGGGGGAATCACAAATCTAAGTTACGAGAAAGATTACAGTCGCGATGTGGGGAGTAGAAATTTAGTGGCTGTTGGAACTGTGAACGGAAGGGTCACTTCAAGAAAGACTACAAGTCTCCGAGTAAACAAAGGGACAACGCAAATCAAAGGGGTAAGGCTACAGTGAAGGTTACTAATGATGAAAACATTATACTTTGTTTTGTGCTTTCGATTCCATAACATAATTATAGATTATTCACTTACGAGCATCATTTCATGTTACTCCTTGTAGACACTCCAATTTGACCAAGTCGAATCTTATGCACCCATTTCAAATGCTCCACAATGACGAAAATAGAGAATTATGCTCAACAGTGCTCCCAAGCAAATGCATTGTCAAGAATTCAACCCAAAAAAATCCAAGAAATCACCCATCCCCCCCAAAAACCTTCAGGCCGCGACATTCTCCATCCTCACAGCTGCCACCTTTTTATTATTCTACCCCAGGCCGCGTCATTGCCCTAACGGCCGCGATCTTTTTGTGATCCTAGAATAGGTCAAGAACTTCATTTTTTCACGGTCGCGACCTTTTTATGATCTTACAACAAGCCGTGACCTTAGAAGGTCATGGCCGTCTTGGTTCGTACATATAAGTTCACGGCTGTGAGGTACAAGGACACGGTCGCAAGTTTTATACCTTTTTGGACAGATGGTAACATCCTAGAGGATCTCTGTGCTTCCCTAATACTTATAAATATGCTCTGTTTTCACTGAAATCAAGGAGGAACATTCTGATATACCGATATTCTACCGAATCATCCCCCACCTAATATTCCCGATATACACATTGTCAATATTACCTACTCCCGGACCTAGTTCGTGGCATTATTTGCGTTTGGAAGGCTCCTAAAGCACGGATTACTGGACGACTCTAGTCCACCATATCCTATGGGACATTCAACGCCATTGACCACATTAGGTAACCTTAGAAAATCGTGACATTTCTCATACTCCTATTTTCTCTCTCTCGGAGGTCGTCACAATAAAGGATTCTATTTATTGATTTTCTTAGCATTTCACTTGTGTGTATTAAGCATGTGTTCCTAATTATTTGTGATGATATATAAATAGTATACGTCAAGGCATGTTCGTATGTACCCTTTCTATGGAAAACAGTATGCGTATAACTCTCTATAAAACGTAAAACAACATGTTTTAATGTGGTTTCATGTTCACTGGCACACTGGTCACCTAGAAATGCTTCTATAACTCCTTAAACATAGCAACCACAACCTTTGGTTGTCACGGCTATAAGCTTTCTGTCCTTATTATTACGGCCGCTATGTATTTTTTTTACGGCTGCCAATTGTTCTTTATTTTTGTCACGGCCGCAACAATCTATTACTAAGGCTGTGAGCTTTTTGTATAACCAATAGCCTGAAAATCATATTTGAACTTCTTTGTTACCTTTTTTTGATGTTATATGTACCATGTTTAGAGACCCACGATATTGTTAGAGTAATAGTTATTCAATCTTGTTTTAACAAAGCAAACTATGATTTTCGTTAAATAATAGATCTTGTAAATTCTGCCTGTTTGGACTCCTCTGAACTTTTAGATCATGTACATCCTCCCTGTTTGGACTCCTCTGGACTTTATACATTGGAAATTTTTTTAGGTTTCTACAATGTCACGGCCGCAAACGTTTATTGCTACGGCCGTAAACTATTCTCTTTGTTTGTTACGGCAGCAATATTCAAAAGGCCACGGTCGCCTGTTTGTCTTCATGTTCATTATGGTCGCAACATTCTGTTGCCACGGCCACGGACATTTGTGAGACCAGTAGTTTGGAAACCCTGCTCAGACCTTTCTGTTATTTCTATTTGACCTGTATGTAGTATGTTAGGAATGGTAACTTTACTGCATAACCCTTAGGAATTTCCTTATCTTTGATTAGATCTTTAATCTTAGTTTGCATGTTTTAGCTTGCTTTTCTTAAATAATACTTGCGGCATGATTAGAAATGAAAATTCAAGTTGTATGACCCTCTTAGGACATTGTCCTGTTTATGTATTTTTGTTTATCTTGTTTACTTTTGTATAGATTCTTTTTAATCTCCCATTCTGTATATGTTACCTTTGAAAAGTTTAAAACAAGAACCAATATTGACAAAGTAGAGGCCAACCTTGCTGCTGGACGAAAAGGGTGCCTAACACATTTCCTCTTCATATCTTAGCCCCCAAACGCTCTTTTCTCTGGTTACGTTTAAATGACCTCTGGCCCACTTTTTGTTGAGAAAAATCAAGTGGCGACCCCATTTTCTACATGTGTTTGGATATCTTGAATTTTCGTTTAAAAATAAGCATTTTCTTTTCTAAAAACAAAGGATATTCGATAGATCATTTTTCAAACCAAACCGCGATAAAACACCCACACTCCTCACATAGATATGTTTCACAATTGTGTGAAGGCAAATTTCAGAAATGTATATTTGGGAGACGACAAAGCTCACAATGTAGTTGGAAATGGTGAGGTGAAAATCATACAAGCTAATAGTACAGTATTGAAGCTGAAGGATTGTAGACACATGCCTAGTCTAACAAGAAATTTAATCTTAGTGGATCATCTAGTAGAATATGGGATTATGACGTCGTTTGCAAGAGATTTCTGAAAGATGTGCAAATGGTTATTGGTTTTGGCCCTGAGTAAGAAAGAGGGTACTTTGTATATATTTTCGAACTTTTACAGTAGGATATCAGTGACAACATCTGGGGTTGATCCGGTACATGGCACATGAGACTTGGTTACATGAGTAAGAGGGAATGAAGGTAATGGTTTAGAAAGCGAAGCTACATGAGATTGAGTTAGTTGATTTGAATTTCTGTAAAAATTGTATCTTCAAAAAATAAAAAAAATTTATCTTTACAAAGGAAGTAAGGATTTCAAAATCAGAATGGCTAGAGTTGGTTCATATCTATGTGTGGAGACTATCTCAAATACCCTCTTTTGGCGATTTTGTTACTTTCATTGATGATGTTACTATGAAATTATAGGTTTATTTTTGCATGAACAAATCTAATATGTTTGGCATATTTAAGAACTAGAAGACCTTAATTGAGAATGAAACAGTTAAAAATTGAAATGTCTAAAATCAAATAATGGTAGTGAGTATTGCAATAGGGAGTTTGAGAACTACTATGCAGCTAATGGGATCAGAAGGTTGAATATCATCTAAAAAAAAGCAAGGCAGAACGAAGTGGAAGAACATAGGATAATCGTGGAGCATGCTCGAAGTATGAGGTTGCATGTCGAGTTTTGAAAACAGTCTTAAGCAAACGCAATGAACACAACTGCATATTTGATCAACAAAGGACCTTCAATAGCTTTGAATTGTGGATTACCAAAGGAAGCATGGACCGCAAAAGAGGTAAAACTTTCACATTTATGCACTTTCAGTTATATAGCCCATATTCACATTGAGCTAGAGAACATGGGTAAACTTGACCTCAAATCTTGGAAGTGCATTTTTGTTAGCTATAGTATATGTAATGACTCGGTTCGAACTCTAGTTGTAATAACTCAGTTGATAATGACCTTTGTAAAGAATCATGCCAAATCCTAAGTATTAGTGACGAATAGCCCACGAGACCATAGAACACGAAAGAAGTTCGAAATCTTAACTCGATTCAAAAACCCTAAGTTCAATCCAAAAACTCAAAAAAGGTTCAAAACTCAAGTAACAAAACCTTAACACTCGAAGAACCTCCCATCATTCTAAATTATGTAATTATCACGAAATAATGAATTAAAAATTTAAAAAAATCTCATAATTAAGGTAAAATGATCGTTTTGCCCCTAGTACAACAAAAGTCTTAAAAATTTAAATTTTGACGCATGAACAATCTAAATCAAATATTTAAGTACAATTAAGTAGCAAAGGATAAAATAATATCAAAAATAACAAAAATACCCCTTAGTAGCCGGTTCTCCTTGGGAGTTGTGCAAAAAGTAATTTTTTGTTTTCTTTTAAGCTTAAAAAGATGAGAAATATGTCAAATCAAGCATTGTAATGATCCAATACTTGTTGAACAAGTAATATACATAATAATATAATATTATAAGATAACATAAGTAAAAAAATCATCATTGATGTTCATACATACTAAAATAAGTCAAAAAATTATATTTTGTTAAACTAGCTTAATTTGATTTAAAAGATTACGTCCATTTAATCAATTACCATGAAAACTATGATAATTCATAAAAATACTGAATTTATCATAAACATACTAAAATAATAAGTTTTAATAGAAAAAAATACCAAAAAGGTACATCAAATAAACTTTCAAAGCATTTTCTTGCACAAACGGGCACGCAAACCAAGGTTAAACCCCAAGATTGATTGAGATCAGATTTTTTGTCCCCCAAACGGACCCCCACCTGAATTCCTTATTTTTTCTATATAAACTAAGCCAAACACCCTTTTTTCCCTTCCATTTTTTTTGTCCAAGTGAGATGAGAAACCAGAATCCATTGTTCTTGAGTATCCTTCCAAGTTTAAGAGAGAAAGGGAGGAAAGAAGATGGAGAGAAAGAAGGAGCTAAGAAAATCAACAGATATTTTTCTAAATCTAAATTCTTCCATCCTATCATCCTTTGAGCTCTCAAATAAGTAAGTAAAACCTCTAAACCTTATATCTAATATCACCAAAAATATCCATCAACTCATCTCTTTAAACATCTTAAAAATCAAGAACCAAAAACAAATCGAAAAGGCGTTGTAGTTGAGAAATAGGGGTTGTTGGGTTCTTGAATAATATAAGATATGGTTGTGTGTTGTTATTTTTGAGTTTGATGACTTAAAAGTGTGTTGGAACCTCGGTATTTATGTCTACAACACAAGCATGCAAAGAAATGGAACAAAATCTTGACATATCATAAGTAGGAGACTTGAGCATAAAGGAACTTGATTTTTGAGAGCATTGATATTTCTACCCTAAACTTTAGAACTCCATAACTCAACGTAAAAAATAGATTTTATGTTTGATTTATCTTTTTGTGTTATTTTTCATCCAAAGTTGGTTTCAACTCATTTGAGTATGTTAAACTCGAGATATTGTAATTCTACTAAAGTGTGTTATTTTCAAACCATTCAACATTGCTAACCTAAAAATCCTAGTTTAAAATTAGATTCAAATTTTGGCCAAAACTTAAAAGTTGTAGATAACATGTATATCTAACTACCTACCAAAAAGGAGGAAAAAAGATTGGGTTTTGATAGTTCAAAATCCCATTGAAACTCTCTGTTGCGGTTCAGCCATTAAAGAATATTTCTGTCACATATTTTTGTATAGCCAAAAACCTCTATTTTTTGTGACCTATTCTAAAAGTGGTATACAGGAATATTGTAGATAACCTATTGAAATATTTTATGTCAAAAAATCAGACTTAGATACCTCAGGAAGGTCCCTCAAAATCATTTCAAACTCTCTGTACAAATTCGGCTTTGCAAAGTTTTGGATACTGATAGAACCTATTTTATTAAATGGCCAAAAATTCTAACTTGTTCTGAATAACTAGCCTTAGTACTACACATAAAACTTGTAGGAAACATGTTTAACTAGAACGTATCCAACAATGGGCTCATTTTGACTTAATTTGATGCCCCAAAATCGAGACCAACGGGGGCATATATTTCAGTAAAATTTTGAGAAAAGTGCTGAACCATTTTCGATTAGAATGCTTTACTTATCTGTTTGCCTTAGGTTTTGACCTTAGCGTTAAATATAAGAGTTGTAGAAAATATTTTTATCTGAATGGTGTTTAAAAATTATAACTTGATTCCAAGTCTAGATGCCCCAAAACCCTATCGACCCTTATAACTTAATACTTGAACTTGGCCTTTAAAGTTACTATGTGTATGTTTGAGTACCTTTTATCATGAGACCGGAGTTTGTGTTTTGATTGATTTGAATTAGTTGATTAGTATTTTTTAAGTGAATGTACAGTGATTAGAACTCATGCCTCACATATTTATACTTTATGATTATCGAGTTGTACCATGAACTTTGTCATGCTAGTTGCTGTCATGCTATAACTAGTAGTACTTGAGATCTATATTTTACATCATGGGTATTGTCACTTGCATTTTGGCATATTGGAGTCCATCTGTGTTAATCGTTGTTGGGATGGGTTGTTGTCTTTCTCGGTTCTAATTCCAGGGCATCTCTGGTTGTCATTTTTGTAAATATTTTGGGATATATTTTTTTTTATATACCCTGAGTGCGTTCCCGGTGTTTAAAATGATTTATTATAGATATTATTGAGCACCATGGGTTCGTCGCTAGCGCTTTTGTTTTGATATCTCTTTTATTTCGTCACTCATTGAGTTATGGTTATATTATGGAAGTGGTGTCAACACGAGTAAATTGGGTAACTCCGGAAAGAGCCTAATTCGGCAGACCAAATCCCACTGAGGTGATAACTATGGAGAGAGTCCAATTAAGGCAGAACTAAATCCCATTTCCATGGTGTTTTTAAAGGGTAATTCGGAGAGAGCCCAATAGTGGCGGTCCTAAACCCCTAATATTGGTATTCTAAATAATGTAAAGTAACTGTTGAAATTCCTGGTTGTTACTTAGACTTTGGGTTGACGCTAAACGAGTATATTGGTCCTTAATGTGGGATTATTTATGTATTATTATTATTTCGGTTGGCCGGAGGATAAGGATGTTAATAGCCTGCCCCCACGCCATTGCCATTAAGTAAAACAGCTGTGGCATGAAGCCCGGCAAAGCATTTACTATTCGCAACGAGGCAAGGATAGGTTTAGTGATCAAATTCCTCTGAAGTCTACTCTGAAAATTCTCGGCGTGGAATTCGTATTATGATTCTGGATATAAGTCTGGTTGGGCACTTGCATTGCATCCATTTGCATCACATATCTATACACTTGCACATATATATGCTTGCTGTGATTGTCAATTTGTCTGTCTCCTTAACTTTAAATTATACTAGGTGTTATATGAAATGCATTGTAGAATATTTTGCTGTGAGTTTGATTAGAAGGTTTATGGAGTATTCTTTTGAATTTTGGCTCATGGCATTTGTGCTACAGGTGAGGAGGAGTTCTTGGAGGAAGTCGTCCCAGAGGGAGAAGAAGAATTTAAAGAACATAGCGAGTACCAGGTGCGTGTGGACCCTACTGATGCATTCTGAGGATTCGAAACCTCTATTTTTGATCTTTTGTTCTATTTTTCTGCAACTCTTATATTATTTAAAAATCCTTGGTAAGATTGTAATCGCTATGTACTTTTAATCAGTTCAATCTCTTTTATGATGTAATATTTAAGGTATGTAAATATGAATGAATGACTAGAACATCCATTTATTTATATTTATGTATGTCCCAACGTGCCCGAAGGACGGAGCGTCACAGTATAGATAACTAAGGGTATATGATATGGGATCCCAAAAATAAAAAGACTATTAGGAGTATGGATGTGTTGTTCAATGAGTCGATTTTGTTTAAAAATAGACATGATCAAAAGGTGATATCACAGATGAGTCAACTATGTTTAGTTTAAGGGGCCATCTAACAAAGTCTTGGAGCTTCGGGATGAAAACACATAGTTTACTTCACAGTCAGAACCACAGTCTCCCATTCCCAAGAGGTCTACTAAAATTAGTAGGCCCACAACGCGTTATTCACCTTCATTGCATTATTTGTTATTGACTAACAATGATGAGCTAAAATGCTTGGAAAAAAATTAACAAGTTGAGGCAAATGAGGAGTGAGAGTACGCGGTGAATGATGAGATAAAATCTCTGTCATCAAACCAAACTTAGGACTCGGTATAGTTACCCAACAGAAAGTCAACATTACAAAACAGGTATGTTTACAAGCTAAAGGAAGAATATGATGGAAGCAAGCGGTACAAAGAAAGATTGTAGTCAAGGGGTTTCAATAGAAACAGATGGTATACTATACTGAGATATTTTTACTAAATGTGAAGATTCCTACCATTAGAACAATGTTGAGTATTGTGGCTGCAGAAGACTTAAATCTAGAGTAGCTTGATGTCAAGACAGCATTCCTTCATGGGAATTTGAAGGAGAATATCTACATGCACCAGCCACAAGGTTACTCGATCAAAGGAAAAGATGAAATGGTCTATAAACTGAAACGAAATCTGTATGGGTTAAAATAAGCACCTAGACAGTGTTACAAAAGGTTTGATACCTTCATGAAAGATACGAGGTTTAGTAGATGTCATGAAGATCATTGTTGTTATGTAAAGTAGTTTGCCACATCATAATTGATACTTTTCTTATATGTAGATGACATATTGATTCTATGACTAAGGATGGATGAGATTCGTAATCATAAAGCAAAATTGTGTAGGGAGTTGGACATGAAGGATTTGGAGCCAACTAAATGGATCATTGGCATACGAATTAGCAGAGACAAAAAGAGTAAAAAGCTAAAACTTTCACAGTTAGAGTAAGTTGAAAAGGTCTTGTAATGGTTCAACATGGAAGGTGCTAAGCCTATTAGCACATCTTTAGGAAGTCACTTCGTACTTTTAAAGGAACATGGAGTTGTCACTTATGAAGAGAAGAGACGCGTGGCTAAGGTGTCGTATGCGTTAGCCGTAGGTACCGTTATGTATGCTATGACCTGTACTAGGCCAGACTTATTGCTTATGCAGTGGGAATTATGAGCAGGTTTATGGCAAATCTTGGTAAGGAGCATTGGGAAGCAGTAAAGTAATTTCTGAGGTATCTCAAAAGAACTATGAATTATGTTTTTTCTATGATGGCTCAGGAATTTGGTTGTATGATTTTGTAGATTCAAACCTAGCAGAAGATATTGATAATAAAAAGAGTACCATCGGATATGTATTCACACTAGAAAGTGTGGCCGTTACTTAGGTTTCACGATTGCAGAAAATTGTGACCATATCCACAATAGAGGCAGAGTATGATGTAGCCACGAAGGCTTGTAAGGAGCTACTGTGGTTGAAAGCTCTCACGAAAGAGTGGGTAAAAAGCATAACAGTTGTAGATTATTTAGTGATAGTCGGAGTGCTATTCACTCGACAAAGAATTTAGCCTTTCATTTGAGGACAAAGCATATTGACATAAAGTACCAATTTATATGCTTGATGTTGAAGGATGGATAGCTTAATTTGGAAAAGATTCATATAAAGGAGAACCTCGCGTACATGTTTATTAAGATGGTGACGGTGGAGAATCTGAAGGACTATTCAGCTTCGATTGGCCTTCAAGCCTAAAAGGCGAGAGGATGGCTCATGCTGGTTTTTTTTTATTTCAGCTTTGGGGTGACGGTGGTTTTTGGGAATCAGAAGGCTTGAAATGGATTTACTTCCAGTTGGGAGATTGTTTGAAAAAGTGAAGAAAGTTCATCAGGAAGACAGACGAATCGATAAGACTAATTGATCGGTCTGCAAAAGTGCAGCAAGCTACTCTAGACGGATTGATGGAAGGATTAACCAGGATCGATGACAGATTAATCGGCCTATAAGTGTACTATAAGCAGTTCAAGACAGATCGATGAACCAATCGATCTGGATTGATGACTGATCGATCGGTTTATCAGAACAATCGATCGGTCTGTTGCGGGACAAGCTTATAAACCTAGCAGGGTTGCGACTATTATTTTATTTTGATCCTATTTTTATTATAGCTTGAGCCCCAAACATTATTCTTGTATTCTTTCAAATAAATTAATGAAAAGTGTGAGCCCATGGATGGAGGCACAATTTACCGATTCACGTAAATTTTTTGTGTGTCATATTCTTGTTTCTTGTTTCTTGTTCATATATGATATTTCGTGGCTTATGCATGATCCAAGTACCCTATGGGTGGGATTATTATCGTAATTAATCACTTAACAACTGATATCAGACCAACGTTGTTTTGATTATTCGGTAACAATTATTCCATAACAAAATGATTTTCTCTTAATTTTTTCACTTCTCACTAAAAATATTTTGAAGTTCGAATTAGCGTTTATATTTTATTTTGAATCTATTTGTTGGGATGCAAAATTTTGAGATTTCGTCGGTCTAATATATTTTTTCTTTAGTTTTCAAAATGTGATATTTACGTAATTCTATTTGATGAGTAGATTTTTTGGTTGATTGTTGTACATTATTTAAGCTAAAATCGCAATTTTAAAAGTGTAGGATCCAATAGGAATATTAAAGATACATCACAATAAAACTTATATGCAAATAAGATCAATTTGTTAAAGAATTTAAAATGATGTAAATTTTAGACACAACTTATTGTGAATTTCTTTTACATATTTAGAGATTAGAACAGTGTCATAAGTATAATTTTTAAGAAATATATATATACTATGCATCATATCTTAAAAAGATGCACCAACGTTAGCATCGAAAGTGCCTAGATCCCTCAATCCCTTTAGTAGTTTGCCTCTCTTAGGTTAGTATATGAGTCACATCTTAGGACTCGAAGACCCAACACCATGAGGTCAGAGAATGAGAATTTATACATATGGCACATGGGAGGAAAATTCAATGAAAAGGTTCGACGATAATAAAAATGATGTTTCCAAGAAATTCGGCCCAAGACATGCGAGAAACATTCAAAGGAAATCGACACACCCTCACTATTTTGGTCATAACCCTTTCTACAAAAGGAATTTCAAGATGAGAGTAGAACCGTTGAAAAATAGACTTCTAGAACTTCAATTTAGGCACAAGAATGACCCAATTTGAAGTTCAGGTAAAGAAGTTACACTTATTTTAAAAATAGTTCAACCAGAAGAAAAAAAGACTTCTCGTGCAATCTATCGATCCATAAACAAATCACATTTTTCTCACTTCTATTGGTAGACCGCTTGATAGAGCACTCGAGCAGTCCATCAAGCCATTTGATGCTAACTTTCTTCTTTTCTTGGTTTTCAAAGGTTCTAACACCCATCAAACCTTTTTTCATAGTAAATAATGGTCCAAAAGTTTAAAGAAACAACTAATTAACCATAAAATAACTTTCACAACCTCTACTCAAGAGGCACAACACAGCAAATATGAAGCTTTTAAATTTTTCATAAGCACCACTCAAAACAAGGCATGTGCTTCAATGAAACTATGGTACATGATCTACGAAACATGCATTATAAGCATGGTATTAAAACACGAGTCATCTCCGAGATTTTCCTATCATGCTCCACTATGAAAACAAGTTTCAAAATGAAATTCGGCCTCATGGCCTTACAAAAATATCTAATCCAAAAATTGTGGCCCTTGGCCCATAAACATACAAAATCACTTTTTATCTTTAAAAAGAATAACTCTCAATGTATCTCAAGCTTGTGCCCCATCCACGATACCTAAAAATGTTAGACATGAGCACGATAGCCTAGTAGAAAATATCGTGCATAAGATAAACATGTAATGTCATGCAAAAGTAAATAAGTAAATATGAAAGCCATTTCTTATCCCAAGAAACTCTTCATCTAAAACTCGAGTTTAATTTCATACTTTAACCAATTTATTGAATATATTCGACATAGATCTTCCATCTTCCCATTTCCAAACGCACATACGTACGTACACACACCAAGACTTTGCCTAGCACAAGTCTAAAATTTCAAACCTTTGTCTTTACGACTATTAAATCGAGGAACCAGACCATCCCAACTCTTGCGCAAGTTTACAGTCTTTCACCGATGTATATCTCGTACCCTGCTTCTTTTCCATAACCAACCAAGTCCAAACTGCAACACACGCATATTCACGCACACCAAGCACTTAATCTCATCGAGTTAAGTCTCGTAACACATTAACATAAACTAATCACCCCAAACACCACTTTCATTTCCAACTTCCTTTACAAAAATCCCACATTACATTTATATAAAAATCAATTTCATCCAACTCACCCATTTCATCTTCAAATTTCTTTAAAATATCTTACATTACATTCACAACAAAATTTTCATAATTAATCCAACGTTTCCACTAATAACAATAACTCAGTTATCCACCGTAAACTTTACACCTACGCATATCTCATGCAGATTTTATATATCTCAAATTGATTTTTAAAATCAATTTTCACTAGACTACATGCTCAGTTTCATAATAAGTTCAAAATATTTGATTTTTTCCAAATTTAATGACAAAACCCTAGTTTATCCATTTCATCATAGATTCCAAATTAAATTTGCATGTCACATTTCCATCAATAATCTCATTAGACATTTATTCAAAAGGAAAATTACTACAAAACCTTAAAATCTCAATCTTCCCAACTATACAATAATATTCATTCACGAACATATTAAACTAAGGCACAAGAAAACCTACCTCAAGATCCAAGTAAAAAGGGTGTAGAATGAGAGACACGATATCCCAAGCGTGTTGAAATGAAAATCCATTTGATGTAGATCATATTTCTCGTCGTGGTAATTGTTTTTTCCTTAGTCAATGTTGCGAGAAGATGCCTCTAGAACCTCTGTACATACGTATATATCTATCTCATATATATATATATATAGAGAGAGAGAGTTGTAGAGAGTGGATTTTTTGGGGTGGGGAAAATTGTAATAACTCGCACCATGGTAACTAATAGAAATAAGACATGTGTCAACTGTAATTTTGTGTCGTAGTTAGTTAAGTTCCCTATAATAATATATTACTTGACAATTCGTTATAAAAATAAATAAAAATAATTAGTCAATATTCTTAAAATATTATTCTTGACAAAACTTTATAAATAAAAGTTTAATCGAAAATTTTTAATAAAATTCGTTAAAATTCGATACATGTAAAAACTAAAAACTTATAATTAGCAATCTGTTATTAGAATACTGACAATGCGAAAATTCACAAATTGATATTAAAAGTTTAGATTAAATTTTTGGGCATTTCATGAACACAAAATTTTACATTAAAAATTTAAACGAAACAAAAATATTTCTCAAAAATTCGATACGTGTCGGTTACGTTTCTAGAAAATAAATGAGACATCTCCTAAGGCGGTCACCGTTTGTTGCTACTGGGATTGGACTCTGCCGTTATATATATATATAAACTGTGGGAGGATAATAGAATATTATATATATATATATATATATATATATATACTGTGGAGGAAGAGAAACGAAGAAGAGGAGGAAGCCGCGCAAACCATGCCAACGCCCGACGTCGTCGAAGCCACCACTGCCGTCCGACGCCACAGCTGCCGCCGTCGGTGCCCCTCCGATTACTTTCTCGATAACTTTTCTCCCTCTCCTTCTCGTTTTTCTCTCCTCTCCTTCCCCGGTTGCACATCCCACTTCCATCATCGCCTGAATCATCCACCACCACCACCAGATCACCTTGCGCCACCCTGGAAACCGTTAAACCACCGCAAACAGCCGCAGCTGCCACCACCTTTAATGAACGTTATTATCACAATCTGTATGCACATGGTCACCACTGAACACGTCATTATTCCTCTATCACCAACGTTCACTACCATTTTGACGGCTTAACACCGCTGGTGAACGGTTTGGATCGTCAAAAAACTATTCAGATAGACTTGAACCAGAATGAACACAGTTCCGCCACTTTTAATAATTATTATTATTTTGTTATCTGTTACGCACACGACCATCACCATACGCATCATCATTTCGTTATCACCAAAGTTCATTACGTTTTTTACGGCTCACCGCTGATTAACGACTTCAATTGCTAGTAAATTTTCCCGGCAAATTCAAACCCGAGAATTTTTGTTTATTTAACTTAATTAACAAACTAGTTTTACGGGTTGTAGTATCCTGTTAGTGTTAAACATGGTTTTAGTAATGAAAATAATATTTGTTTAATAATTAATTTGATAAGATAATATAATTTTGTATGAAAATTTAATATGAAAAAAATGTATATTTATAAATAAAAGTTGAGATAAATAAAAAGTTTATATTTTTAAAAATAATAAGAATATTTTGGTTAATTTTAATATTTTAATAAGAATTAAAATTTAAAAATAATGTTTTAGTAAATTTCTACTTAAGAATTTTAAATCATAAATAACTTCAATTGTCAAAAAATTCTAAAATCTCGTAAAAAAATAAGTGTCCTACGCTTATGTAGAGGTTTGATTTATTGCTAGGTATCGAGATTTTGTCACTAGAGAATTAAGAATTGGGATCTGAAATAAGGAATAATTTTGTCGCACCTAAGTCAAGGTGAGAGTGCTTAAGTATTATTTTGGACATAAATGGATGGATTATGTTTTAAATATGTTTTATATTTATGTTTTGAAGCATGAAAAAGTGTGATAATATGATCTTTTATTCAAATGCCATGATATTTCTAAATATGCTATCGGTACCTTTTGAAAAGCATGTATTTGTGATATAAATATTTTGACAAATATCATCGATATTATGAGATACTGTTCTAAAGTGCCAAATTACAAGAGTTTTCGGTCCTTTATATGTTGCCCAATTATAGGTGTTGGTTCTCCTTATGGGAGAGGTTTCCCGTTGAGCGGGAATTTTTGCTTTAGAGGCTTTTTGGGATAAGTCCCGGACAGTATATACCACTCTTGCTTGGTGAAGAGTGGCTCTCATTCCATCACGTTGCTATCCGTGCATTGAAAATTGAGGTTACGATACCGTCGGAACTCCCGGTCGTGAGGTGGACGACTACTTGGTCACTGTTGGGTATGTGTTATAAATAAGACACGATTATTTTGAATTGTTGCGGTTATATTGGGAACTTTATTTTTGAGTATGAGACAGTGAATTCCATAATTTGTGACTGTTGAGCTTAAAGTGATACTTTTACAAAGATTAAGAAAAGTTTGTTATAAATTGTGAAATCCTGAAAAATTGATAAGGTTATTTATGAAATTCTATGACAAGTGAATGTAATATCTTACTTTTCTCATGAATAGCATGATATTTTGGAATTTAAAAGTAGAATGATTGTTTTCTATCTTGTTCATTACAATACTAAATTTTCTCTCCTATAACCTTTGTAGTTGCAGATCGCTTAGATAACTAGAGTTAGTTCCCCATAGTTGTTGGGTCCATAGACTTAGACTCGCAGTCAAGTGATTTTTTTCTTAAATCTTTAGTAGTTAGGACCTGAAGTGCGAAGTATTTGTTAAGTACATATTTCAATTTGAATGTATAGAAGAATCTATCGATGGTATGTATAATTGTTTTTTGATTCTATAAATGGATTATTATAGTTTGACTGGTACAAATACTCTTTGACTGTGTTTCATTCATATTGATTTTTGGCCCTTAAAAAGGGGGTGTGACAGAAGTGGTATAGTGAAGAAAAAGCCGTGGGCTCCACCATTTTCAAAAAAAAAAACACATAATTTTCATATTTACCCTTGGTCAAAATTACAAATGTCAAATAAATCTTATGGTTAAAGGTCAACACAACATAAAATAAATCACAGCATTACGACCTTCCTTCCTTAGGTAATTTCATTCCCGAAATTCAAGCTAAGTTTTTGAATCAACATTCTTCCCATTCATTAACAATGATCTCAAATCTATGGCCCTGCAAGGCCTTCCTAACATTGTGATGTTACCACATCACCATAACCAAGAATAATAATACTACAGTATAAACACGTTCTCAAGAAATAAACATTTACGCCAACTACCTTCACGAGGAATATCTCACCAACACCAAGGTCATTCAAACGCCATTGACAAAAGGTCTAACTTGCACTGCGGAACCACCGAGATATAACCCGTATGTTCAAAACCTGTAGCAATCAATCATATAGCACAACATCAAACTACAACTGAAATTGGTTTAAAACATTCTCCGCTCTTGCCCGCATATACTAAGATTCTTGTTCGAAATACCACGAAACTAGTTGATCACTGTCTCAAAAACAGTAAGGACTATTGCTATTTGCAAAAAAACACACATTTCTACTCCTAACAATAATCAATATGAATCACATGCATCAAGCCTTACGCATAACAAAACCTCGTTCAGGTGCTCACGATCGACTGATGACTACACAACCCAATGCATAACATTACAAATCATGCATCTAGTGCATCGAACAAAAACTAAAGTGTTAGATAAACCTTTACCAACACCGTAGCAATAGTGACATTGCATCCCCAAGAAAAATCAACAAACACTAGTTTGAGGAAAAGAACTCACTTAAACCGTAGAACGATATGCCATGATCTCGAACTCACACAAGCCTTTTAAGCAAAAATAAGGGTCCCTAACAAGGATTTTAATCATAGTGAAATTGTGACGCTACAACAGATATGGTCTTACAACCTCAAGGACCAGAGTAAAAGGTTACCAACGAAAAATACATCACATAACGAAAGACACATCTCACAATGACTGGGGATTTAAAACCAAAGGTGTAATAACCATGAGTAACACACAAGTTAGAATGAAAAAATGACTTTTATAAGCCGAATAAGAATCACGTAGAGAGTCAGCTACTAGAGCGGAAACAATACTGTCCCAGCATGAAAACAAGATCGAAGAACTGACATGAGCAAAAGTTTTAGTAACACTGAATGCAAAAAAGGCCGCTCAATTAAACCAAACAAACAATACGAGTTCAAGCATGATGGGTCAAGTAAATAAGAAGAGACAGATACTTCTCTACACCACCACTAGATCATCTACTCAGAATAACCACATGTTAACCACTTAGCGAAGAATCCAATTAACTAACTAAACCCAATATGAAGCATAATCATTCAATGAAAAAGGGCTAATAAGCCTTGGCCAAATTCATCCAAGGTTGAGCACAAAACCAAACAACATGATTCGCACACTACCACCTTGTTCTTTAGGCACCTATACATAATCACTTAATCCATCAACGCATCCATCCCAATCACATAACAAAAACTATCATTCACCTCACCGATACTAACGTGATAACAAACTTTTCTCAAACTTCTCAAAAAAAAAAAACTTTAAACATCCTCACAGAAAAACACCTTTTTCGACACATGAGATTCCTACACTCTAACTATGACAAACAAATTGATTCTAATAGGCCACCTAAACGAGAGGTCTTCAAATCCAAACTCCTCATAACTCACGTCTAAACAGTACTCTCACAAGAACCACAAGATAGTTTGCAACATAACTCCTATCTCCTTTAAAAGCGAGTAACCTAAGCATTA
Organism: Heliamphora pulchella; assembly: GCA_032270985.1. Lineage (NCBI taxonomy): Eukaryota > Viridiplantae > Streptophyta > Magnoliopsida > Ericales > Sarraceniaceae > Heliamphora > Heliamphora pulchella. The sequence goes on along the minus strand of JAULJZ010209049.1, from coordinate 509 downwards.
ACTCTAGTATGACCAAACGGTTCCAACATCAAAATAAGCACAATCTGAAAGTCATAAGAGACCATCAAGGATTCATAACGTGAATGACACAACCAAAGAAATTCATGCAAAAACCTCAACTCGGCAAGTGCTAGAGGCATCACAAAATCAAAACTAATCAGGACATGTACTACGAAACAACCAAACAATCATTTACTTATCATCGTAAACGTAGATTCCGCACATCAACATGAGCTCCCCTTTAGAAATTTATAGGGGCTAGGAATAGCTTTAGGGTTTTGTAACAGTGGCAATGTGGGAAGATGGTGGCAGCAGAGAGTGGGAGAGGGGTTAGGAGTGACACAAAGGGTGTAGGAATGACAATGGCCGAGGTGAGGACGGATTTTTGATTATCCATCTCCGTCCCCATCTTATCAAGGCACGACCAGAGCGGGGACATGTTAGGAATAGTTATAATTATAAAGATAACGATAATAATAAAAGTTATAAATAATAAGGTAAAAGAGAAA
>JAULJZ010209030.1:0-18824 GCA_032270985.1 Heliamphora pulchella | reverse complement strand
TGGTGGAGGGATCACCTTGTTGTCGATGAGATTCTAGATCTCATGTCGGAGCCTTAAGCACTTATCAGTTAGGTGTCCATGGCCTTGGTGGAAGGCGCAGTATTGAGAAGCATTAAACCTTGGTAGTAGGGGATTAGGAACTGGCATGGGGTTCAATGGTTTGATAAGCCCCTTCTTGACGAGTCGACTCAGGGCGGTGGATAATGAGATGTTGAGGGGAGTGAAGACCATCCTCGACCTTTGTTGCTATTGGCCATTGTCTGACTGATGGGTATTATTAGATTGCTGGGCAGAAGAGGATGGGTTTAGCAGGTTTACCGCGTTTGAACGAGACACGAAGTTTGTGACAGCAGATTGGTTTTGGTTATTTATGGGGAAGGTCCTCCTGGGTTTCTGACTCAGTTCATCCTTCTCAATATTCCCAGATTGAATTGCATCTTCAATCTGAACCCCAGCATCAAACAACTGCTCGAATGTGGAGAGCAACTGTGTGATCAGATAGTGTTTTAGGGGAGCTTGTAGATTCTTCACTACTATCCTCACCTGCCATTTTTTAGATGGCCGATTTGTCATCTTGGCGGCCTTACTTCTCCATCGGGTCAAAAAGTCAACAAAAGACTCCCGATTCTCTTATCGAGTTGTCTTAAGCTCTCGAGTAGTTACACCCAGTTGGATATTGTAACTATACTAACTGACAAAAGCCGTAGCTATGTCTTCCTAAGTTCTGGTCTTTGCTACATCGAGGGAGAGAAACCATTATTGGGCTAACCCAAAGAGAGATCGTTGAAAGAGCTGAGCCTTTAGCTGGTCATCAATTCCCATTGGCGACAGGGTACCAACATACATTCAGAGATAAATTTTGGGATCTCTAGTTTTGTCAAATTTTTTCATGTCAGGCATCTTAAACTTATCCGGGAGCTTAGCGTCTGGGAATAAACATAGTCCTCCCACATCTAACATATATTCTTCGATCCCTTTAACCTTTTTAAGGACCTTCTCCATCCGGTCGATCTTTTCAACCAATGAAGATTCTTTGAACTGAGTTGTGTTTTTTTCCTCAACTATCACCTGACGAGGGACCCGTGGTGGTGGTGGAACAACTTGCGGTCCATCGGGAATCTCGTTGTCATCCCAAAAGTCTTCCCCGTTACCGTTTGGGTCAACATATTGTTGTTCAGTACTGGTAAACGGGCCTGGATTGCCTGAATCAGTGCTTGGCACTGATTCTGAGCTTGAGTTTGCTGCTTCACAGCCCTTTGTATTTCAGCAATAGCTCTCATGAGAGCTGTCATGTTCATCTCATTTTCTGCCATTTTAGTTAACTGTTCAGATACCTTACAAAGTCTGCCTGATCCTAATCTCACCCAAACGTGTGCTGACTGTGCTTTTCTCGGCCCAATGGTAAACTCACAGAGAAAACCTAGGTTCCAAAAGCAGAACAACCATTATTAGACACCTCCCGGGTAAATATTCTGACAATAGATAGCAAATATCTCGGATACCCAAAACAGCAAAGCGTGAGCAGATAAACACGGAGATTAAAACAATGCCCCTGTCGAGCTCATGTTGGCAGCATAACAAAAGGGTGACCTAAAAACCAGAATGATGGCTAAGGAGGGGAATCGACTAGATTCTAGAAGGAAAGTTTACCTAAAACGAGAAAGTGAACAGCACTCCGGTAAGGAAACAATTCTAACTTTCAAGAGGTTGGTTTAATCTCAGATTCTAACGAAAAATGGGAAGCATAACGGTAAGGAAAAATGACTAACTCTCATGGGTATGTCAAGAGTTTTGAAAGAAATGAGCCTAAACAAAGGCGGAGAAAACCAACAACTCGGGAAGAACCCAGAGGAGAGAGAAACTACCCTAGAGGCCTTAAAATAAAACACGAGCATGACCCCGAGAAGAAGACTATGGTGTGAAAATCGAACATTGTGAGGAACAAGGCCCTGGTAAAAACCCGAAAGAAAAGCTAACCTAATCAACAAGGGATAAAAGAAAAATTCGAGCCGAACCCGAGAAAGGAACTAACCTAATCCGGACGAATAATCCTAACAATAAGCAAGCAAAACATACAATAAAGAAAACACATAATCCTGACAAGGTCAATAGCACCTAAAGGAGAGTTCTAAGTCCACTATATGCAAAAGGCCGATTTTGGTCAATCGAACAGGGTGCCTTCTGAATAGAGTCGGGTATATACCTCCCATGCCTGAAGTAGTGCAGGACATGGTCAAACAGTACGTCCGAACTCTTTTACTACACCTATGAAAGCGTGCAGTCAGTAAGGCTTGCTCGTCTTCCCAACAATCCACGAAACGGATAAACGATCGGGGCATTGGGTCGACCAGGCAAGAGGGTTTGAAGAACAATGCATATGCGTGCGAAACTACAAATGAGAAATTTTATTAAGAACCCATGATGCTTTCAAATCTAGCTCTCTTATTTGATTTTGGAAACCAGTCCCCAGCAGAGTCGCCAGAAAATACTGTGGCATTGGAATTTAAGGGTTTTTTGGAAAACGGTCAAAAATAAGGAATTTCAAAGATGTTTAAAAAATATTTTAACACCTTGAAAGCCAAATTTTGAAAATCATTTTTTGTTGAAAATAGAGTTGCCACTTAGTTTTTGAGAAAAACTAAAAAAAACAAAAATGACTACTGATCTTGAAAACGTTAACCAGAGAAAAAGGGTTCGGGGGTTAAGGTACGAATCGGGAAAGGTGTTAGACACCCCGTTCGCCCAACCATAAGATTGGCCTCTACTAATCATCATTAGTTCTTTAATACAATTTCTCAAATGCGTACAAATAAAGAAAATAGAAGCAAAGAGATAACATCCAAAATTAAATATGAAAAATACATAATATATGTACATAGCACTCTAAATTATGACAAATAGAGGAATGAATTCCTAAGTTCTTCGGCATGCAATTTCTAACTAAACAAAACATGGAACACACCCACATGCAATATTATTGAAACAATCTAAACTAGCATGATTCAAATAAAAGAACGAAAATATGCTAGAAATTGTTAAAATTACCTAAACATGAATTGTTAGTAAGAAATAAACTAAACTATCTTAAACATGATTTCAAAGTAACAAAAAGCATGCATATTAAAACATACATTTAGAGAAATATTAATATGGTGAATATTTAATACTAAATGTAAAGAAAACTTACTAAGAAAAATAATGGTTTCATAATAAAGAGAATTTAAAGGTTCAAAGAAAAAGAAAAATAAGAAAAGGTTTATAAATAAAATCATTTTAAAATGAAAAATTAAGAAAATGTTATTAAACAAATGAAAAAAAAAAGAGAAATCTAACTATTTGCATTTTGAAAGAAATAAAAGAAAATAAAGGAAAGGGGAAGCAAATGGAAAAGAAAATTACATTTAAAGAATAAAAATTAAACTAAAGACCTTTTTATTATTTTTGGATTTAATGAAAAAAAGTAAGTATTATAAAAAAAGAAAATAAAGCTATAAGAAGAAAAAAAAATGGAGCTTAAAAAGTAAAAACAAATACTAACATTAAAAGAAAAGGAGTACTAAACTAATATTATAAGAATAGAGAAGAAAATGAAAATGGTGCATTGAAAAGAAATTAAAACTAATATTGCAAGAAAAGAAACTTTAAATACTAAAAAAAAATATTGAACTAATACTTAAAAGAAAGGAACATCAAATTAAGATTACTAGAAAAGAAAAGAAAATAAATACTAGTAAAAAAAATTAAACTAATGCTAGAAAGATAAAAGAAATTAAAAATGACTATTTAACTTAAATGTGAAATGTAGTATTAATTACTACATTCACATAAATATAAGTGCATTATTATAAAAATTAACAACATTATTAAATTGTAATTGCCAAAATATGTTAGCACTAATTAATGATTTAATGAAAGACAGAAAATACCAAATGTGTTAAGTATAAATGTGAAAGAGTGTATAACTAATAATGAACAAATTACATAAGAAAATTACACGAGGCAATTTACATAATAAACAAAGTAAATTACATAAACAAAAGAGACGTGCAAATTGAAATTCAAAGTTAACCTGATCAGTCCAAAAGAGAGAGGATGCAGTTAGAAGAATCGGGGATCCAAACGAGGTACCTATATTAGCGGGAAATCCTCAAGTCATAAATGTACTTCGATAAGCCAATCCTCGAGTGGTGATCCAAGCAATGTTTCAATGTAGGCGTCAGGGGTTCGGATCTTGGTATTTCGGCAAGGCTTCGACGTCGCGGCTCGAAAGTGCTCAGCGACTCGGCAGGGCTTCACTCTCAAAACCTCTCACTCAAATTCTGTCTTTTGAAAACGTACCAGAGATACGGTATTTATAGAGTTCATCAACCAATGAGATATTGCCACGTTTTGGGATAGATCAGGCCATTTGGAATTGGCAGTCGCCATATTGGACAAGGCGGTCGCCATGTTGAAAGAAGGTTCCAAAGGGTTCTATTGGCGGTCGCCATAATATAAGTTTGCGGTCGCCAGGTTTAAGGCAGTGGTCGCCACTTTTGGCTAGGGTTTTCAAGAGGTTACACTTAGCATTTTTTTTTTATTTATTCATCATATGCTAATCTAGTTTATTTTGATATTTTAGTTACTTTCCTTAAAATTGTATTTAAAATAGTTGCTTATTTTGTTAACAATTCATGTTTAGGTAATTTTAGCAATTTTTAGTATATTTTTTTTCTTTTATTTGAATCATACTAGCCTAAGTTATTTTAATGATATTGCATATGGAAGTACTCCATGTATCTTTTAGTTAGAAATTGCATGCCGTTGGATTTAAGATTTTTATTTTGATACTTGTTTTATTTGGCGTTCTATATACCTATATTATGTATTTTCTATATTTGATTTTGGATGTTCTCTCTTTGCCTCCACTTTCTTTAGTTTCATGCATTTGAGAAATCTTATTAAAGAACCAATGATGATTAGTAGAGGCCAACCTTACGGTTGGGCGAACGTGGTGCCTAACAACTTTCCCGATTCGTACCTTAGCTCCCGAATCATTTTTCTCTAGTTAAACGTTTAAGGATCAATAGTCATTTTTGTTTTTCTTGATTTTTCTCAAAAATCAAGTGATGACTCTATTTTCAACAAAAAGGAGTTTTCAAAATTTGGTTTTCAAGTTGTTAAAATATTTTTCAAATATCTTTTGAATCCCATAATTTTGACCATTTTTAAAGAACCCCAAAATCCCAGCGCCATAACCATGAACCAGACTCTTATTGGATTTACTGGAAGCCATGCAAGAGGGCAAGGAGGCAACCCTCAAAAATCCATACCAGTAATCCCAAAACGACCTAGGGTCCCCAGAATCCCGTCGAAATTTCAAAGGCGTAGGGATGACGCCTCACAAAATGGGAGGCAGTTACGGTACTCCACCACCAATTCTAGAGGAGAACGTCCTTCTCCCCCATCTTCAAGAGAAAGAGAGAGATTAGAAGAGAGGTTAGCTAGGTGAGACAGTATCATCAACAACCTTGAGGAAAAAATAAAACTACGTGACAGAGAAATTGACGAGCTGAGGCAAATGATCCAAAGGCAAGAAACTCAAAGGGAACCACGTGTAAGGCAAAGAGAAAGTACTGAACTATAGGAGACCGAACAAAGCCCAGAATTCTATTGCCTGAGTCATCCTTAGAGGCAAAGGCGCAAGGAACCAGAGGAGAGCCTCAGGAGTTCGAAGCAAACTGATATAATCAGAACCGAGTCAGTTCGGCCAAGTGCTCATAGGATAACTCGGGCCGAACTTGACCCAAACCAAGACCTGCGATTTTGTTTAGAAAAAAGGATGGATTCCAAGATGCAACATGGTGGTGGTCGGACAACCCAAGATGTAGCAAGCAGGGCTCTTGAGCAGATCTCGGTATCACCATTAGCCGAGATCATCGAGAATGCAGATCCACCGCGTAAGTTTTCACCACCTAAGTTTGAGATGTACGATGGGAAGACAGATCCAGTGAGCCATATTTGGCAATACAAACAAGCAATGGCACTCTGGAGTGGGAACGATGCACTCCTGTGTCGCATGTTCCCATCCAATTTAGGAGAAATAGACCTTAGTTTGCTCTATAAGTTACCACCCCGTTCCATAGTTAATTGGCAGCAACTGGCTAAATCTTTCACAGCTCAATTTATTACCAACAGCAGACAGCCGAAGAGCTTTGACACACTCCTAGCCCTACAAAAGAATAAGGGCAAAACAATTCAAGAATATAGTCGACGCTATTTGAAAATATACAACGAGATAAAAGATTACAGTGAACAATTGGGTGTGGCATCCTTCAAAATAAGGTTTCCTCCATAAAGCCGTTTGAGACAATCCCTCACAAAAAAGACCATATCCATTATGCCCGAGCTGATGGTAAAAATCGAGCAACATAAAAAGGTTGAGAAAGAAATAAGCCAAGCCGAACAGAGTGTCGCCTTAGTCAAACAGCCTGAGAAGAAGGATAAAGGATAAAAAGACCAGAAGTCCAAGAAGGAATCCCAAGAGAAAAAAGAATCAACATCCTACCAAGCCCTGCAAACATTATTCAAAGAACCTCTACATAGACTTCTGGACCAGATTAAAGATGAGACTTACTTTCAATGGCCACCAAAATTGATTGGGGATCCCAGTAAACTAGACCAGAAGCGGAAGTGTCACTATCACCGAGATCATGGCCACTTGACTGGGGAATGCCGAACGTTCAAAAAGCATTTAGAAGATTTGGTCCGAGCAGGGCATCTTCTAGAGTTATTGATGCTGAGAAAACTACTCAGAAAGAGAGAACACAGGTACAAGACTAGAGGCCCGAACAAAGAGATGTTCCTCTCAAGGTGGTAAAGATGATCCATAGCACTACTGAGCCATTTACCTGAGCAGTTGTTCGGCACCAAGTCAGAACCCTAGCCCATACAATGAAGGTGGACGAGGGTAAACGTCGAAGAACAGAGGAGAGCTCCAGCCAGAGCTAGATGCAAGGGATTAACTTCTTACATGATGACCTCAAGGGAATACAGCAACCCCACAATGATACCTTAGTACTAACTTTACGCATTGCCAACTATGACGTAATGCAAGTATTAGTGGAACAAGGGAGTTCGGTTGACATCATATACTACAGTCTATTCCAGAAACTGGGGTTAAAGGACTCAGCACTCAAGAAGTGCATGACTCCGCTGATCAGCATTGGCACAGACCTAGTGTGATCAATAGGAAGAATAACTGTACTAGTGAAGGTAGGCCCTGCAACGATAAACACTAAATTCCTAGTTGTCAATCAACCTTCTACTTATAATGCTATTGTAGGTAGGACGCGAATACATAGCTTGACAGCAGTCCCTTTAACCTACCATTAGTCCCTCAAATTCCAGATTGGTAAGAAAGTAGTTGAAATCAAATGAGATCAACACACAGCAAGGCAATGCTTCCTAGCCACAATAAATAGCAAAGAGCAGTACCCCGAGGTAAAAGCCATTGAGGTAGATGATGGCCCAACAATCTATGACTACAGCCAAAGAGAAGGTAGTTGAAAATTTGAAGAAAGTCAATGTATCTCAAGGGGATCCAGATCGGTACTTCCTACTCGGCACAAGTATGCTCGAACAAGAAGAAACCGAATTGATTGAGTTTCTAAGAGATAACAAAGAGATTTTTGCATGGACACCCTATGAAATGCCAGGGATAAATCCTGAAGTAATCAGTCATCGATTGAACGTGGATCCCCAAAGAAAGCCAGTAATGCAGAAGCCCAGGAAGTTTGTCCCGCATCATGTAAAAGCAGTGGTCAAAGAGGTTCAGCGACTAAAAGAAGCAGAAGCTATCAAAGAAATCTACTATCCAACTTGGTTAGCAAACACACTAGTGGTAAGGAAGAAGGATGGGAAATGGCGAGTATATGTTGACTTCACCGACCTAAACAAAACCTACCTCAAAGATTGCTTCTCTCTGGCCCGAATAGATCAACTCGTCGACTCAACAGTAGGACATTAGAGAATGAGTTTTTTGGACGCATATAGGAGATACCACCAGATAGCCATGTACCCCATAGACATGGAGAAGATAGCATTTGTTACTCTTCGGGGTATATACTGCTATCGGGTGATGCCGTTTGGACTCAAGAATGCTGGAGCCACTTACCAAAAACTTACCACTAAGATGCTCAGGGATCTAATTGGCAAAACTATGGAAGTTTACATCGATGACATGGTGGTGAAAACTAAACTTCCGAGAAAACATCTGGACGACCTGAGGACGACCTTTTAAATCCTCAAAGCTTACAGGCTTAGACTCAACGCTTCTAAGTGTTCCTTTAGAGTAATTTCTAGGAAGTTCCTAGGCTTCTTTGTGACCCACAGAGGAATTAAATTAAACCCCGAATAGATCTCAGCCCTCCAGAATTTAAAAAGCTCACAGAATCTCAAGGAAGTCCAAAAGTTGACAAGAATGGTTACAGCACTCAATCAGTTCATTAGTCGAGCATTTGATCAGTGCTATCCATTCTTTAAAGCAATGAAGAGGGAAAACCAGTTCATTTGGGATGAAGAAAGTGAGAAAGCCTTTACTGAGCTGAAACACTATCTTTCTTTCCCACCACTACTAACAGTGCCGAACAATGGTGAAATACTATTTTATACCTTGTAGTATCAAGCCGAGCTGTCAGTGCTGTGCTTCTAAAGGCAGAGGACCAAATCCAAAGGCCAATATACTATGTGAGTACGATGCTTCTTGACCCAAAAATAAGATATCTGCCCTTAGAGAAGCTGGCTTTGATCCTTATCGTCGCATCTTGTAAGTTGATCCACTACTTCAGATCTCATCCGATTAAGGTAATCACCAAATACCCTCTCCAGGCATTACTTTGAAAAGTAAATTTTTTAAGAAGGGTTGCAAGGTGGGCTGTAGAACTCGGGGAGCATGACATCACATTCTGCCCAAGGACAGCCAAAAAAGGCCAGGTCTTGGCCGATTTAATTGTCGAATTCAGCCAAAAAGAATGTTCGACTGATTTTAGGGGCAAGTAACCGAGCAAGTAGCCTTGGAAGATAGTGGTTCAGAGACTACTTGGAGACTGTATGTAGATGGTTCATCATGCAACAAAGGTGCTGGGGCAGGGATTGTGCTCCTAGCCCTAATGGAGTCCTCATAGAGAGGGAAGTTCATCTCAACTTTCAAGACACAAACAACGAAGCCGAATACGAGGCACTTATAGCTGGACTTTGGGATGTCAGGGAATTGCAGGTCCAGAGAGTCAAGATCTTTTGTGACTCACAACTAGTTGTGAATCAGCTCAAAGGGGAATACGCAGCCAGAGATAACAGAATGCAGGCATATGTTAGGCTGACACAGTAACTAGCCAAGGACATCCCATGCTGCGAGATCATCTAGCTCTCATCCAAGGAAAATAGCCATGCAGATTCTCTGGCATGCCTCGCATCGGTTGTAAGCTCTAAGGAAAAAATGGTGATCTCTATGGAAATCCTTCAACAACTAAGCACAGTCACCTACGAAAAAGGAGCAGGTTTGATGTTCGGAGATGGGACCAAGCTGGATGGATCCCATAAAGGACTACCTGATTAAGGGCGAGCTTCCATCCGATCAAAAGGAAGATCGCATGATAAGGAAAAAGGCAACTAGGTTTTGGTTCTCTAGTGTGGGGGATCTTTACAAGAAGTCCTTCACAGGGCCCTACTTTTTTTTTGTTCACCCGAACAAAGTTCAAGACCTACTGTTCGACATTCATGAAGAGATTTGTGGCAGCCACACTGGTGGGAGATCCCTAGCCCACTGAACAATTTCTCAAGGTTATTGGTGGCCCTATATGCAAAAAGATGTAGAGAAGTACGTCCAGAAGTGCGAGAAATGTCAAAGGTTCAGCCCGAATAGACATGTCCCAGCCGAGGAACTCTCACCACTGACCAGTCTTTAGCCTTTTGCTCAGTGGGGGTATGACATAGTGGGACCCTTCTCAAGAGCCACATGTAATAGAAAATACTTGTAGCCACTGACTACTTTACTAAGTGGGTGGAGGCTGAACTCTTAGCCAATATCAGAGACGTCGACGTCAAAAGATTCGTATGGAAGAATATTGTTACTCGGTTCGGCATTCCCCGAGCAATCAATTTTGACAATAGAATTCAGTTCGATAGTCCGATCTTCAAGAACTTCTGCTCGGGTATCAGCGTCAAGAATTATTTTTCTACCCCAATATACCCACAAAGTAATGGGTAGGCAAAAGCTATGAACAAAATCATCATTAATGAACTAAAGAACATATTGGATGCTACTAAAGAAAGATGGGTTGAAGAGCTGCCTTTAGTTCTATAGATGTACCGAACAATCCCAAGAAGGTCCACAGGCAAAACCCCCCTTTTTCCTAGCCTATGAGGTAGAGGCAGTCATACCCTTGGAGGTCGGATTGCCAATAATCCGAATAGAGGTCAACACTCTCGAAGTAAATGTAAGAGCCTTGGTCATGGATCTAGACCTAGCCAAAGAACGAAGAGCAATGGCATCCATTAAATTGGCAACCTACCAGTAAACTCTCGCCAGAGGATATAACAAAAGGGTTAAACACCGCGAGTTCGGCGAAGGAGATCTATTCTAGAGAAAAGTTCTTGGTCATATAAAGGACTGAGTTCACGGGAAGCTCGGCCCGAACTGGGAAGGTTCGTACAGAGTTAACTCTAAGGCTGGCACTGGAGCATATCATCTAGAAGACATTAGTGGCAGGGCCATTCCTAGGCCATGGAATTCAAACAATCTACACAAATTTTATTTTTAATATCTCAAGTTTTTTTGTAACTTTTCATTTTTCCAATAAAGTGTTGTTGTTCGGCAAGAAATTTTTCTATTTCTCTTTCAAAGTTTCTACCAAATAATCTCTCTCATAAAAACTTGGGGGGCACCTCGAGTATAGTATACCTCCATCAGTCAATAAGTTTGAAGTTTATCCGAACAGAATTACCCCTTGTATGAAAGTTCATCCCATACTTGAGAAGAAATAGTCCAAGTGGCCAAGTTTAAAATTCATCCGAACTAGTTAAGCCCCTAATATGAAAGTTAATCCCATACTTGAGAAGAATAAGCCTAAAAAAGCCAAGTTCAAAGTTCATCCGAACTAGATGATCTCCTAGTATGGAAGTTAATCCCATACTTGGGATAAACAAACCTAAAAAGGCCAAGTTCGAAGTTCATCCAAACTAGTTAAGCCCCTTGTATGGAAGTTCATCCCATACTTGAAAAGAAATAGCCTAAGCGGCCAAGTTCGAAATTCATCCGAACTAGTTAAGCCCCTAATATGAAAGTTAATCCCATACTTGGGATGAATAAGCCTAAAAAGGCAAAGTCCAAATGAAATAAATAACTAAGTGTAAATAATATTTCAAACTAGTAGTTGAAACAAAGGAAGTTCTATCATTAAATAAAAGAGGGGCTGGAACCCTCGAAGCTACAACCAAAAGCCCCAGAAGGGCAGTACAAAAAAAATATGAAAGGAAAGAAGCATAAAGGCTTAGGGCCCCCCAAGAAATTCTTCAATAGTCTGCACCGGGCTCCCTACTTCCTCGATCATTGCAGGAGGAGCTTGTTCGGTTGGTGGTGGCGGGTCTTGAGCACTGGTAGCAGCTGGAATGCCCTCCACCTTCACCACTTCGCCTTCTTCTTCCTCTACCCGCTTGCTCGGGAGAGAAACTTCAGTGAAGAGTGGAGAGGAATAGTCCACCTGACTGCCTTCAGAGCTTCCTCCCAGGCTGTTGCGAAGATAATATCATGTAAAGTGGGGATTTGGGCCTTGTAATTTTTCGGCCACCCCTTCAGCATAGGCCTTATCGGCCTCTTCTTTAGCCTTCACTTTCCCAGCTCGGGCCTCCTCAGCTCTAGCCTTCGCAGCTGCAAGCTCCTCCTCTTTCTCCTTCAATTGGCGCTTGAGGAAAGTTTTTTCTACCTCTAGTTCAAACACCTTTGCCCGAGTAATGTCCGAGACTAAGCCCCGATCACGAAGCTCGGCCTCCATCTTCTCGATGGTCTGAAGATAGTTGTGGTTCTGCGACACATGGTGATCAGCTCGGCCTCCCTCTCCTCCACCCTCTCCAGGGCAACCACAATTCGTTGAAGGCTCTAAAAAGAAGGAGAAAGGAGATAAGCAAGAAAAGAGATACAAAAGAAACAGAAGTACAGTAAACCTAAATTGATTAAAGAAAAAGAATTACCTGGATGGCGTGCTGAACAGTGGACCCACACAGCTTTTTGAAATCAAACTTCCTTATCTCCTCCATATTAGAAGAGAGGAGGAGAACTTTGTAAAGCCCGAGAGAGGTCTCTGGGGACCCGGCCTTGTCCTCAGTGGTAATTGGGCGGCTCCTCTTCTTCAGCTCAGGGGACCAGGGAACAGCTTCAGTTGGTGGGTTAGCCACCTTCTTCCCCTTGTCTTTAGGAGGGGCCTTCCCTTTAGCAGCACTAGGTTCTGGCTCCCCAGCCTTCTTCCGTCTCTTCCATGGAGGTTGAGGTTCCATTGAAGCTTACCCAGATGTGGGCGTTAGAAGTTCGGCAGCGAGGTCTGAGGCCTTCTCCCGCCGAAGTTCTTCTGCTCAGGTAGCAGTGGTAATAGTGAGCTTCTTCTTGGAGCCCTTTACCGTCAGAAACTGCGTGAGGTCAACGGCGGCAGTCTTTCTCTTGGCCATTTCGGCAATGCGAGCAATATCAGAAGAATTAGCAAAAGAAGAAGAGGAAGAAATGGAGATTGTTTAGCCTAGCGAGGATGGCTCAAGTCGGTTAGGAAGGAGTGGGGGCCGGGCAACGGTAACCTCCCTCTCTGCCCTAGTGAAGGGAAGAACAACTGCTTCGGGGACGTCCACCAGTGCTGAAGCAGGTTCGACGATCTGAACACCGGCTGTGCTCGACTTGATGAAACTGTGGCAGGTAGGGATGTACTTCAATAAAGTATGAGCTGCTCTGCCCAGACCTCTCTACTCGGGTAATCCCTTATAGGCACAAACATTGGCGAGGTCGTCTAGATGAACACCTGGAAGCGGGCCCCGAGCTCAGTTGTTGGCAATTTCACCTGCACCGAACAAAAAACAAAAGCATAGGAGCATTAGAACAAAAAAGTGAGACTGGTTCTATATAAATAAAAATAAATAGAAGGTGAGCGAGGCTACCAGGGCCAAAACCATCCTTCCGGGGAACGGTGAAGATGTCCTACACCTCTCCAGGACCGAACTTAAAGTTACCGGTCACGTAGATGAAATCATCGTCCACGTCTTTACCGGAGTTCAAAAGTTCGAACATGAGCTTTTCAACTACTCTCTTAGCCTTGAGGTAATATAATCCCAAAGAATGTTTAACCATATTGTAGCAATAAACAATATCCCAGATACCAAGATTGGTACCCAGAATACGATTTAGTTCTACAACCCCTATGACTACTCTAAACACGTTAGAAAAGATTTTCATGGGGCTTACTCGGTAGTACCGAAGAACTCAGCGAAGCAATGGATGAAGAGGGAATCGAACTCCCCCTCCACTATAACAACCACTGGGAGAGGGAGCTTTTCCTAATTCCTTTACGCGAGTCTCTAGCATTAGCCAAAGTAAGGTCAACATCATCTAGAATTCGGTACCGGCGCCGAAAGGCCTCCATAATCACCGGCGTCGATACCAATTTTCTCAATTTGTCCATTTTTTGAAAAAGACAAAAAGAGAGAAAGAGAGAAAAAAAGACAAACTAGCCTCAATGCAGTAAAAAAGAACAGTGAAAAGGAGAAAGGGTGCTTACAAGTCTCTGCAAGTAGGTCCTAGTGGCCGATTTCTAGAAAAAGCACTTCGCCAGAGATAAAGTTTGTGCTCACCGAAAATCGCAGAGGTCTATCGCAAAAAGAAAGTTTGGGAAAGTTCAAAAATGGTAAAAAGAGGGGAAAAGGTGTTCAAACGGGTTTTTATACCCATCAGCTTTGAAAAGACAAGTGCATTAATGCGTCGTATGGAGTTAATATGTGCATTGTTTCCTGAAACGATGCGTGCCGCTTCAGAGACCCAATCAGAGCACGCCACGTCAACAAAAACAGAGCTCGAGGCAAGCTGTCATTCATGATGGGATATTAAGGGATTTAAACTCCCAAACTACTCCCCGAAGAACCGAATATAAAAATTTGAGCGAGGAAGCACACCCTGAAATGTCAACATCGAACCCAGACCTGGACACACATCCCGAACAAATGCAGTCCATAAGAAGATGTCAGCCGAACAAACAGAAAAGGTAAAAAAGCTCTGAGCCTTCATTAGGCAGTTTAGCCAAGCAAAAACCAGAGCAGGGGGCAATTGAAGGCGGATAAATTTATGGGCTTGAAACCCAGCCCAAAGAAAACAGGATCAATGCTGCACTCAAAAGGCCGACCCACTATTTATTCAGCCCATAAAGAGTTTAGGCCACCCCAGAAAGGGGCAGCCCACGATACATAAAGCCCACATCGGCCCTAAAGAGAAGGATAACTTAAAAGGATCCCATTCCTGATACAAGCAGTTCAGGAATGTGGAATCTAACATCTTGAAGCGATGAGAATTGCTTCAGGATAAGACAAAATCTCTACAAAAATAAAAGGCAGAGTCCTAAGAGGACTCAACCTCCCTAGTTTCAGCCATATATAAAGGCAAGCACTTCATACCCCCAGATACGCAATTTCAATCTAATTCTCGAATAGAACCTCTTAGAGAGAAACCTAACTTGAACGTCGGAGTGCTTCCTGGTCAAACTAGGCCGAAAAGCACTAACGATGTTCTTTGTCTTACAGGAGTTCGGCAACAGCACCAGCGGCCTCCAATGAGTTTAGCGACTGGAAATTCAGCTCATATTCTGTTCGGGATTAACGTATTTGGACCAATCCAATTGATTTTGATTGTGCCATCCAATTTACAACGTGCACAGGTAGGATGGACATCGTGTCGTGTCATATCATGTTCGTATCGTGTCATATTGGTTCATGTTAGAAATCTTTCAACACTAACACTACCTATTTAACTAAACGTGTTACTTATTCTAGCACTAGCACTAACACTACATGTTTATAAATGGGTTAATTTGTTTACAACTTGTTTAATAACTTATTGAATAACTTATTTAATAATAAGATTATATTTTTAATTCTATACATATTTTAATTATAAAATCACATAAATTAGAATACATAAATAACTCTATACAATCTGCAAAATGTCTTTAAATAGTTTGATAGAAAAATTGCATGAATCCATGCATGGAGAATTCTAAAGTTCAAACAGTTGATGAAAAAAAAAGTTCACAAAAAAAATTAAACTGGTTAAATTGGTCATTTTCAAATTCTACGAGTTCAATACTAATTACTAACTAATCTAATCTATTTATTAAACGTATTATCGGGTTGTGTTATTTTATCTTCGTGTTGAAAAATAGCCAATCCTAACTCTCTAATTTTGTATATAATTCGAGTCGTGTTAACGTATCGTATTAAGAATTCTCACCCCTAATGACAAAGCTAGATTTTTTAAAATTATCATATTTCATTCGACTTTTCGAAAACAAACTTCAATTTTTTTGAACATTTTTTTAAAATCTAGAAATGTCATAATTTCTATATTTTATCATTTCCATATAGAAAAGAAAAATTAAAACAACTGTGCTATATGCACGGACACAGATGACCAACCAAACACAGATGTGAGACAAAAACTAGAACTCTTAGCATATGTTTAGCCTAGCTTTTTTACAAGACTTTTTGCTTTAAAGCCTTTAAAAGAGCTCACTAATTATGCCTAAGTTGGCTTTTTTTACATCTTTTTATATTTACTTTTTTATAAAAAAAAAGTCAAAAAGTCTAAAAAAAAGCTAATCCAAACACAAGTTTAGTGCTAAGAGTTTATGATCATAAACTCTTAGTACTAAGAGTTCTAATTTTTTCTCACATGTGTTCAAGCGGTTTTTTGTGGCCTGTGCGCGTATCTTTTATCAAATTAAAATTGAGAACATATACAGAAAATGGGATGTCTTAGAAACTTTTTAAAAAAAACAATGTATTACTATTTTCTCTTTGTTTCCTTTTTCCATAAATCCATCCAAAATACACATAAATTACATTTCACCGTAATTAACCCCTACTACTAACAAGCAAACTTTTGGGATTTCATGTGTTTCTATCAAGCAAAAATAACAAAGATTAATCCTTAGAAATTAATTAAAGGTTTACGTGAATTGACCTAAACATTTAAATCTAGTTATACTATTATAAAGAAAATTCAAACATTTAATTTTTTGAAGCCAATCAAACATTTTGTTTTTCAAATATACCCCAAAAATAGTTTGAATTTTAAATTTTTTAAATTTATAGAAGTACCCACTCTTTTCCCTTTTTATTGTTTTTTTAATTTCAGGATTTTATTATTTGAATTCTCATAATTTATAATTAACTCATATTAAAAAAACATTTTTATGTTTTTTTTAATCAAACCACTTAAAAAGAAATATTTTTTTTTTTTACGTTTTTAATCAATCTATGTCGTGGAATGCAAGAAGTAAAGAATCAAATATCCAAACTCAACACACAAAATTTTTTACGTGAAAAATCCAATTTAGGTAAAAACCACGGGACTTATCCAAGTCGAAGTAAATCAAGCACTAACCAATTGAACAGTTACAAAACACCCACTTATATATTTTGATCGAATCTTCAATTCAAACGCCTTAAGCTATCTTGCCAAATCTACGTGTACCGTTCCCCGCTTAATTACCGCAGCAACGAATCCTCGAAGTTGCCACTCCAGCTGAATTCTCCGTTGAAAATTAGAACACCGTCTAAAATTTAACACGAACAATATTCGAATTTTGGAGCACAACAAACACTTCTGATTGCCTTTGGAGCGTTGAGATATGAAGTTCAGAAATTAATTTCGTATTTGGCCTATGGTCCTTTATATAGGCCTCAAAACTAGGTAATTAGAGTTTCAATCGAATCAAAACTGCCTGGGATCCGCTCAAGCGCACTTCGGACCGCTCAAGCAGTCGTGTTCTGCTTGCACGATCCTGCTTTATTGGCTTGTACCTTTAGTTTTTTATGTTGTATTTCAATCTTTCAACTTGAATAAAATTCTGATTCAAAGACTCCTAACCTTTTTAGGACTCCTAACTCATTTAAGGCTCACAAATCAATTAAGAGATTATAAGAAACCCAAATAAATTAGAACTGCTTGAGTTATCCAATTACAAGAAACCTAAACACATTAGAAGCTTTACATTTATAATACAACTTGAATTGTCATAATAAATATGGAAATTAAATTCTTACAAAATAATAATTAATTTCCTAAACAATCTCCTCCTTGGTAATTCCAGGTAAACACGAAACTCCTTAATTACAACAAGACACATCTTGTAAGGACCTGGTACCTGTTTATTTTATTCTTTTATATTTTCAGTAAGAGAAGAAAATAAATATGGGTGTGGGTGCCATAAAATTTTGCTCATTAACGATTAACTTAACTGTATGTGAAAATAAATGGAGAAATTGAAATATTTAGATGTGAGCAATGTTTGAAGTTTAAGCTGAGTTTTGGAAAAAAAAATTAACGAAATTCTGCTTCAGGGGTCACCACTCGAACGGTGAGGGTCCGCTCGAGCGGTCTATCGAAAAATGTTTAGATTCTTCTCGAAGGTTAGAGACATTTGGAGGTTTATATATATATATATATACACCCAACCTAGCCCTTTGGCCAGACCCACGTGAGATTCCTCCCTTTCCTCATTTCTCTTCCCATTTTCGCTTCGTTTTTTCTTTACCTCTAGAGAGAGAGAGAACCACATCCTACATGGAAACCCTAGATCTCTACAACCCAAATTGGAGATTGAAGCAAGATTGAGAGCAAGCAAGGAGGGAGATCAAACTTTGGAGCAAGGAGATAGGAGATTGAGCTTCTAAGAGTCAAGAATATCTACAACCAAACCCTATGAGGGAGAAATTTGAAGAATAACAAGTTTTTGAGCAAATTCGAGGTAGGATCTAGATTATCTTATATGTTTACATTGATTTGGGCTGACAATTTTGTTTATATGAGAAAACTTGAGTTGATTTCAAGCTTGATTGACAAATTCATGCGTTTATGTGTGGGTTGAGTTGGGTTTGAAGAAAATGTGAGTTTTGAGACATGATTAATCATGATATTAGAAGATTTATTGTATAAAGTGAGTTTATAAGACTTTAAATCTCATGTATTGGGTTGAAAAATAAAAATTTGAAGCATAAATGTGAAGGAAATGTAATTTGGGGCTTAAAACACAAAACAGGGGCAAATCTGGGGTTTTCTCGGCCGACAGCGCACTCGAGCGCTCAACTGGCAGAGAATTGGGCGCTCGAGCGCCCGACGTCCGCTCGAGCGAACTGACTGCACAGGGCCAACTTTGTTCGATCATATCTCTCTCATCCGAACTCCGAATTGGGTCGTTCTTGTTCTCAAATCGAAGCCCCGGAAGTCCTCTTTCCAACAAGACTACTCTCACAAAAAAATTCATTTTTTAGAAAAAGTTATGATTAAAATAGTGAGAGTATGTCAAATTTTCTTAACTATTTTTCACCCGAGTTTGGCCAAATGCTTTGAAAAAGTATATTTTCATCAACATTGAACATTTTTATCAAATTTCTTACCCATTGAGCTGTGGATTTACCTACCTTACTACACTTGGGTTGGGATGCTAGTATCATAACGATTGGACCTATTGCGACAAAAATGAGTTTTTGACATGTAACCGAGGTTTTAAGAACGAGTATGATTATGGATAATTATGGGCTAT
>JAULJZ010209009.1:0-18826 GCA_032270985.1 Heliamphora pulchella | reverse complement strand
TCGTACCAATGGAATGTCCGGGTCCATTGCGATTGTGAGCCTACCTGTATAATCTGTCAGAACCTATGACCTGATCTCCCGTGCAGCACGCACCGAGTCAAATACTAGATAGAATATACAGACTATGCATTCATACATCACAAATATAAATATGAAACCATAAATGGAAAACCATCTCAAATGTTTCTCATTAAAATGCCAGGGACCCAGAATAAAATACATAAAAAGTATGACTTTTCAGTATACATTCCCAACACTAACGATGCAGGGTTGGTGGGTTCTTAGGGCCCTCGGGTTGTGAACCCATAAACTAAGTCAGTTGCCTCCATGAATGGCGTTGTTTACGTTGTCGTAACTCCGTATAGAACTTTTCATTACCGAGCAGGCCTTAAGTGGTGACTAGGGTAATTGGCAGGAGTCTATAGTTGTTACCTTTGTTTGTGTTTTTACTGCTTTTCCTTAACTATGGCATGATATCTGTTAGGATGATATGCATAGTTTCAAGGATGAAAATGTGATCCTTAAGACAGTGCGTGTGAATCTGAAGGACGAAAATGAGGTCCTGGAGAGATATGTGTTGGGTGTGTTGCTCATAGTGTGCTGGCGTATTGCATGGATTGTATGAGTTAGCTTGTCGGGGCTTGTAAAAGTCGGTTTAGATATATGTTTGTGTTACATATATATATCTATTATCTTTGGGGCTCGTGCGAGCCATGTTTTCAAACTGCTTTAAGGCTTGAAAGAGAGTCTAAAACTACACCTCGTTTTCCTAGCATGTTTAGCTTATATTGCATGCTTTGTGTAGTTTTTGCTGAGTTTTGGCTCACGGTGTGGGATTTAAAATATTTTTCAGGTACCGGTCATGCAGGTTGATCTGGAGGTACCAGAGGGGCGGAAGATCTGTAGTCTTCCTTTTTGCTCGTTTTGAACATGTATGCCATAAAATGTTTTCTGGCGTTGGTGCCATGTAATGTAAGCTGTTTGGCGATTATATACAATGCATGTATGGTTTATCTTGAGAGTGTATTCTCGGGTTGGATCTTATATTTGGTTGTTTGTGAGTGTTTCACGTGAACTGGAATTTGGGGCGTTACATCCCATACGTCAATTACACCTCCAACCAAGCCTTCCCAAGGAATCCACATGGAAAATCACAAAGGAAAGATTGAGAAAATATTTCTATCCACCTCCAAACACCAATATCCTAACGATTTCATACCTTGGATATTGTAAAAGGATGATAACCCAACATAAAGCACGATAACCTCACATAAATACAATTTATGAGTACGTGTGGCCTTAGGGGCTTATAAAATGGTTCTCTTGGGACCAAGCTTTTCAACGGATCACCTTCTTTTCATTATCACCTAAAATGTTGTTAAACAACATGAGCTGAATCTGGTAGGAAATTAACTAATAATGAACATATGCATAACATGCGATGATGGTTATGCAAAATGCAAAACAAATTTATCAAAACCAAATTCCGTTCTTTACCAAAACCCATTCACATAACCATTTTTTTTATTATGCAAATTAGACCCAATTTTCCTCACAATCCATCATTTAGTTGTTTATCCCAATTTCATTACACCCATTTTAAATTATCAATTTTCACAACTCACGTATACACATATACACACACCCACACTTTACCCACTTTTCTTCATATCTCAACATTTCATGGTTTTACAATCTAACTCGATTCAAAGACTATTTTACGGTCTTTTACCGAGGGACAAGTACCTAACCCAATCCAACTTATGTACTTTTTACGGTCTTTCACTGTAGGCTAAGTATCCAACCCAATTATGTTAGTGATTTATGTTATAAGAACCGACGCCAGACAAGCTTATAGACCCATGCATAGCTACTATCGATCGGGCCACATGGGGTCTGCAAAATGACAAATGCGTTCTATACCCCGCCACGACTAACGTCTATTCCTGGTTATTAGCCAGAGGCCAGAGTGTCCAATCTGTGCAATTTTCTAGTCTTTCACGAGGAGCTAAACTAGCACATACTTACGATCCACGGATCCCAAATCAATTCATTCACATCATCATTTTCAACATTTCAAACGCGAGTCCAACCCAAACATGGTTCATCTCGTCAATACCCAACACACACGAGGGTTAAAATCATTAATGATCATCGATATCTCCTATGTTTTACAATCGGGTTTAATCAACTCAAAATCCATCCAAACATCCCATGGTTCTTTTTATTTATACAATCTCATATATTTCACATAGTTGGTATTAATTAGCTTAAAAATCCAACCAACACCTTGTAGTAACCAAAAACCCAGCACATTCGTTTGGTTTACTCCAAACCCCCAATTCATCATTTCACATTCCATATATCATCAAATTCATAGATTTTATACATGTAAATAAGTTCCCACAATCTAGTTTTACCAAATCATTAATCAATTTCACTATTGAATACATCAATTCAAAAATTCCTAATTTTTCAAGGATTAACCCAAAAATCAAACCCTAATTTCTTATATTTCAAATCCAATCATACCCAACAACAATAACAAGTTAAAATCATCTTAAATCATCCACAAATCAAAGAGTTAACATGCTTTAACATTAAACCCTAACCTAGGGTTCCAAAAATATAGATTCATCAAGATTTCATGTATAAGTTCAAAGTAATCGACTCATATCCAACAATGTTCATAATAGTCATAGATCCTACCTTTTTTATGCACAAACCACAAGAAATTGATCCAAGCAAGCTCCAATCAATCGAATCTCCAACCATGTGGCAAAAGTGGAGCTCCAATGCATGCCTTCACTCTCCAGCAGGTGCTCACTCAGGAGGAAGGCAAGAAATCCACTATTAAGGAGCTAGGAATGCTCTAAGAGACCACCAAATCCAACCATAGGGCTTACTTTTCATTCAAGAGAGAGAGAGAGAGAGAGAAGATAAGAATAAGAGAAAGACCCCAAAATCCGAACTTAAAATTGCTCTCTGTTACAGACCGATCAATCGGTCTCGGGACCGATTGATCTGTCCATCGCTGGAATACACACCAAGGAAAGAAAATATATATAGTTTCCCAATTCTATTCCAATGCCTCAGGACTCGTTCACTTAACCCACAATAATTATTTTCATGCCTAAATAAGTGTATAATTATTATCAACAATCATAATCATGATCAAATCTTAATTGTTGCACACAAAAAAACACTTATCTCTTTTTCCATCGAAATTCCCATAACAAGGTTTAATTAAAAGTTCCAAAATAAGAAGGGGCCAGGTCCCTACATTATTTTTCCTTGATAAGCATGTTGGAACTTGTATATTATATGTTTAGCATGATTTATGTCACGCCCCCAAATTCGAGGTGCATGAAACTCACATGACAACCCAACATTATAGAACGAACGATGGAAAATCTTTTATAAAATCCAATTCAAAGTCAGAACCTTCGTTAAAGAAAGACCTTTGAATTTAAATTATTTTGAAAGATGTTCGGCTCCAAACTTCAAAAATATTCTAAGTGTAAAAAATAAAAATTTCGACAGAGTTTTCTTTATTTTTCGGATAATCCTATTTTACAATATAACTTGTCAAATACAAACAGTATAATATACTCAGACTCAACGTGGATCTCAACATCCAATCACTACTCCAAGCTAATTATAAGAAAATTTATTTTTTAGAATAGATTATAAGAAAATCTAATTATAAGAAAATCTACTCAGTCTGGATCTTAACATCCAATCATTAATCTATTTGTAGTCTGGTACCAATAATACTAAGGGTAATTATTGGAGAGTTTTAATAAAAATTAAATATTATTTTAATATTTTAAAATATAAATATTAAAATAATTTTAATCCTAGTAAATTCAATAGTGAATGCTATCATTTGACCGTTTGGTCTCTCTTGGTGCACTTGAGAATATAGAAGAGTAAAAAGTGTTGTATGGTCAATCAAGTTCTTATTTCAAGAAAATATAGATATGTGGAGGTATTTGAAAAGCTACTGTTAGTAGTTTTTAACTTTTTACTATTAATTTCAATTATAAATTATAAATTTTTTCAAATACTTATAATTTCTGCTACAACTTATAATTACTTTTTCTTCTATTTTAGTTACAAACTACAATATTTACCAAGTTTTGAGACCTAGTTCTGTTTCTTTTTATGATATATATATTCGACGTGTTCTTTTTCGTTGCATGTATGTCATCAATGTGTTCGTTTACGTTTTTGTGTTATAGAGCAGCATGTATATATGTGTTTCATGCTTTCTCGGGTTTCGTTAAGGCATGTTTAGTTGGCTTTAGGGTTGAAAAACCCTTTTTTTTAGAAAGGTTGTTTTTTCCAATAGTCCAGTCGACTGGATTGGATGACCCAGTCGACTAGGTCGACAGTGGGCCCAGTTAGTCGACTGGATTGGATGACCCAGTCGATTAGGTCGACAGTGGGCCCAGTCAGTCGACTGACTGGGGCAGGTCAGTCGACTGGGTTGTGTTTTTGTCATGGCCTATAAGTATCAGAAGCCTAGAGATATTTTAAAAATCTTTTCTTCTTGCCTAAGTTTCCCGTTTCTCTACCTTCTCTCCAGACTTTTGAGGGCCCAATGCTTAGTTTTTGAAGATTTGTTAGTGGATCCTTGCTATCCACACCGTAGGCCTCCCATCCATCTAGACGGATTCTCATTCTGATGAGCTTCAGTTTTTGAGACGTCGAGTTTTGACTCGCCGAGGTAGGATCCTGAACTTTGTTGTCATTAAGGAGTGCTACGTGCAGTTATACGCTTTTTTACCGGTTGAAAATTCTTTAAATGTCATCTTTCATTTTTAAACATTGTTTGTACGGATAAAAAGCATATTTTGCGCTTTTCTTAGTTTATTACATGATATTGACTTGTGGATGTTAATGGTTTTCAAAAAGGTAGTTTTAAAAACGGGGGATTTATGAAAATCTTGACAAAAAACTTGTTTTGGAGGTTTAGAGCTAACTCTCGGTGTTGAGTCTTAACTTTTAAACATTTTGATAGAAATATCTTGAAAATATTGTTTGATCTCCACAGTTGATAGATGATATGGCAGTTGGCCATTGGATCTCTCTATACATACTGTTTTTACAATTTTTCATAGTTAAGCTACGTCATGATTTTTAAATGATTCATTAGATGTGCCGCGATAGTGTTTGGATCGGGTGCTTCTTCCCTCAATTTTAATTCATAAAGGGCATGCTTGGTGCTTCTTTCCTCAGTTTTAGTCCGTAAAGAGCCAGTTGCCACCGTGTGTGGCTGCGTTATTTTGACTCGTATAGAAGTTGTTATTACCTAGCAGGCCTTAAATTTTTCAGGATTAGGGTAATAGGTAGGAGTCTATAGTTGTTGCCTTTATCCCTGTGTATGATAGAGTCGGTATAAAGAAGTCATTATTTATACCTCGGCTGGGTGATCTGAGTGGAAGATAATATTTTGTTACTGTTTTTCATTAACTGTTAAACATTATTTGCATTGTTGAAATATTTGGTTTTGAGGATGAAAAACCATTTTAGAGGCTTATGGGAGTCTAATGGAAAACTTAGCGTTTTATGAAGTAAAACCGTTTTGAGACTCTTGTGGTTGAGTCAACTTTATACTATGTGATTGCATATCCTGTTTTACAAAATTTATAGTCTGTTTCTATTCAGTTTCGGCTCATGTTGTAAGATTTTGTGCAAATCTTTTTCATATATAGGTGATCACGAGGAGATGATCCAGAGGTTCACGTGGTGGCAGAAGGCTTTTATTTAGTTTTCCCATTTTGTTATGAAAATATGTATTCTTACATGTGATACCTGTTTTGGAGGCTTATTTTGTATGCCTTGAGGCGATATATCTTATGCATATATGGAACTGAATGTATACTGTTTATGAGAGATGAGCCTTAAGTACTCTTTTTAGTTCCAAATGCGATATTTTTGTTGATGATTTTTCAATTAAAATCTTATTTTCATAAATGGCAGTTCGTTGGATTCTTTTACGTGACCCTAGAGTTAGGGGCGTGACAACTTGGTATTAGAACTCTGGGTTTAAATACCTATGAGCCATGGAAAGAGGGTGTATCACCTTGTGAGGATGATTGCATGTCCTTGATTACATGTGTTTAAGCATTTTTATAACATGAGCATGATAGGTTGTGTCTACGTGAGTATGGAGGTTGGACCTTAGGATTGCTTAGTCTTGCATTTGGGCGTTTGGATTAACAAATTTGGAAGCCAAGTTAAAAATACATTTGGCCAACGTGTTTTCCAGCAAGGAATCTAAGTAGGTTTTTCAAATTGACGCATCCGTCTTGTCGGTTCTCCTCGGTGAATGTGAGATGTGTTTACATAATCTTGAATTACTATGTGTTAGTATGATTATATCTTTTATGTTAGTAATAGCATGTTATATGGAAGCTTATACTATGATGTTGCTTTCGTTTAGAGTTATGTCCACGTGCGAAGGACGTGGTTGAGGGTCAAGCCAAAGGGACATTTCAGTCCCAGATATTAGGGACTCTCGTGCTCGCCAAGGACCGGTTGACGGGGTAGATCTGTTGCGTGAGATGGTAGGCTCTATTCGACAGCTGACCGAGGCTGCTAGGGGAAGGGAGAGCATACCTAAATCAAGGGCGACGGTCGCGATGCGTGAATTTCGATGTTTGGTTCCTACCTTTGCTAGGGATCCCAAGCTTACGGTAGCCACAGAATGGCTGGAGCTAGTGACCAAGATTCTGGACACACTTCAGATAGTGGAGGATGATCTGAGGGTTTCATTTGCGGCATTTCAGTTGAGAAGAGGTGCCCACGAATGGTGGAAGTTCACCAAGACTACAGTAGGTGACACTTGGGAAGCTTTTACAAAGGTATTTCTGGATAAGTACTTTTCTGAGACCACGAGAGATCGTTATCGAGAGGATTTTCTATTCTTTACGTAGGAGACTATGACAGTGGTCCAGTACAAGGCCGAGTTCACTAACTTGTCTCGGTTTGCATAGGAGATTGTGCCTACTAATGAATTTCGTGCAAAGAGACGCACAGGGCCAAAGAGAGTAGGAGCTAGCAGGACGGTGGATGTGCACAGTCTCAGGGGCACAGGAGGAAGCACCACAGGCCGTCTGGTCTAAGTTCTTATCCGGTAGAGTCATATCAGTTGTAATTTTTTACACCTGCACCTTTAGTGGCCTCTACGGGAAGGTCGGAGCAGAAAGAGCTTATTTATTATCGATGCAGACAGCCAGGGCATCGATCACCTCAGTGCCCGCTATGGGGTCGGGTTCAGAGTTCAATGCCTGTTCAGTCACAGGGGAGAGGGCCACCAGTATGTTTTGAGTGAGGTCAGTCTGGGCACATCTGTAGGAATTATCCCCGATGAGAGAGTATTTAGAGTACAACAGGAGCACCAATTGTTCCATCTGCCCAAGGACGAGAGTGTTATCAGCAACCTAGGGCGCAGACGTCTAGGTTTGTAGACGGGGGTTGCCTCAGTACAGTCTGGGAGACAATCGACAATCCAGGGTCATAGTAGACAGACTAGAGCACCACATGGTAGAGCATATGTCCTTACTAATTCAAGTGCTTCCAAAGCACCGGTCGTGCCCAATGTTGCAGCTACCCCATTCATGATCAGAAGTACTCTCTTATTATTTAGATCATGAGCTAGTGTTTGAAGATGAAATTGTGGAGTTTTGTAAAGTCGGTCTTACCGCTACAGGCCGATGCAACAATCCTTATTTAAATTTCTAAAACATTTACGTGTAATTTAAGTAGCAATTGTGCTACTTTTGTGTACTGCCACAACAGAGAGAAGAAAGAAAAGCAGGCAAATTTGCAGAACCCAAGAGAAGACAGTGTTCGGAAGAGATCCGAAAAACCTTTTTTTCTTCTCTTATTATCGACATGGGAGTATCGCATTCCTTTATTTTTTCTGCTTTTGCACCTACATTGAGATTGGAAATAGACTTGTTGTGTAGTGCATTGAGCGTAGAGACCCCAGTCAATGGGAATGTGGTGTTGAGTCGAGTTTGTAGAGCTTGCAAGTGGGAGCTTGCCGGTCATTGTTTAGAGTTTGACTTTATCATTCTAGACATAATCACATTTGATGTCATCTTAGGGATGGACTGGCTGACCACCTATCGTGCCTTTATAGATTGCGATTGACGGAGGGTATCGATTTGTATGCCGACGGGTGATTACTTTTGTTTTGTGGGCAATAGGGATGAGGGTTTGGTATATATGCCCGGTGTTGCTCGAAATCAAGCGAGTTTGGGTTTTTTCTTTTCAACTCTCATGTTGGATGAGATAGTTGGGGTTCGAAGGGGGTTTCCCCGAGTGATTTGTGATCACCCAGATGTCTTTCCTGACAATCTATTCAAGTTACCACCGAGTCGTGAGGTGGAGTTTACTATTGAACTAGTTCTAGGAGTTGTTCCCATTTCTATGCCATCTTACTGCTTTGCACCAACTGAGTTGCAAGAACTCAAGGTTCAGTTTCGGAAGTTTCTTGATAAGGGATTTGTACATCCGAGTACGTCATCGTGGGGAGCTCTAGCTCTCTTCGCTAAGAAGAAGGATGGATCTTTGCAGTTGTGTATTAACTACCGGAAGCTGAATTTGGTGACAGTGAAGAATAAGTATCATATGCCGAGAATTGATGACTTATTTGATCAGTTGAAGGGGTCGATTTGCTTCTCGAAGTTTGACTTGAGGTCAGGGTACCATCAGCTGAGGATTAGGGATGAGGACATAGCGAAGACCGCTTTTTGGACTCGTTATAGGCACTATGAGTTTTTGGTTATGTCGTTTGGTTTGACAAACGCTCCTACGACATTCATGGGTTTGATGAACCGTATCTAGACAGCTTTGTGGTTGTGTTCGTGAATGATATTCTTATCTATTCACGTACGAGAGAGAAACATGAAGAACACCTACGTATTGTTTTACAGATTCTGAGAGAGCATCGCTTGTATCCAAAGTTCGAGAAGTGTGAATTTTGGATGTCTGAGGTACGATTTCTTGGACATGTGGTATTAAAAGATGGGGTGTCTGTGAATTCTTCGAAGACGGATGTAGTGATGGGTTGGGGACGACCAAAGAATGTATTTGAGATCTGCAGTTTTCTAGGTTTGGCAGGTTACTACCAGCGGTTCATAAAGGATTTTGCTAGACTTGTCGCGCCGATGACGCGTCTTATGTAGAAGGGAGTCTTGTTTGTTTAGAGTGAGTCTTGTGAGTCGGCATTCCAAGAGTTAAAGAAGAAGTTGACTAGTGCACTAGTGTTGATTGTTCTAGAACGAGGTTTGGGTTATACAGTGTACTGCGATGCGTCGCATGACGATCTAGGTTGCGTTCTGATGTAGGAAGGTAAGGTTGTGGCCTACGAATCCTGACAGTTGAAAACACATGAAAAGAACTATCTGACACATGATTTGGAATTGGCAGCCGTGGTCTTTGCCTTAAAAACGTGGCGTCACTATCTTTATGGTGAGAACTTTGAGGTTTTCTCCGATCACAAGAATTTGAAATACTTATTTTTGCAAAAAGACCTAAACCTGCACCAATGACGGTGGATGGAGTTATTGAAAGACTATAACTTTGACTTGCAGTACCATCCGGGGAAGGTCAATGTTGTGGCCGACGCTCTTAGTAGGATATCTCGTGGTTTGTTAGCTTCGATGGCTATATAAGAGTGGATCATGCTTGGAGAGGTTGGTGTCTTGGGGAGACAGTGAAGGGTGAGACCTTATTTTCAGTAGTTTCACGACCTACGTTGGTTGCACGTGTGCTAGAGGTTCAGCAGACAGATCTAGAGGCTCAGATGATATGGGATCGTATTGCTATCGAAGAGGACACTGTAGGATGGGTTGTGAGTTCGGATCAGAGTTTGAGATTAGCAAGGAGATAATTAATACCAAAGTCATGCCGTGCCGATATACTACACGATTTTCATCATTCTCGTCTTGTAGTTCATCCAGGAGGTACAAAAATGTATCAAGATCTATGCCGTTAGTTCTGGTGAAAGAGAATGAAGAGGGATGTACTTTAGTTTGTTTCTCGGTGCCTTTCCTGTCAGCAGATAAAGGCGGACCATCAGAGGACAGCAGGATTGTTACAGCCATTGCCGATATCAGAATGGAAGTGACAGAACATCACAATAGACTTCGTGTCAGGACTTCCTAGATCACCTAAGGGATACGATGCTGTTTGGGTTGTGGTTGATAGATTGAATAAGTCTGCACACTTTTTTCCCATTTGCGTGAAGGATTCTGTGGACAAACTGGATAGATTGTACGTTAGGGAGATAGTACAGTTACACAAAATACCTATGTCTATTGTTTCTGATTGAGACCCGCGCTTCACTTCGCGCTTTTGACAGAGTCTTCAAGTGGCTTCGGGGACGAGCTTTACGTTCAACACTGTTTTTCACCCCTAGATAGAAGATCAGTCCGAGAGGACCATACAAATTTTAGAGGATATGTTGAGGGCTTGTGTACTTGATTTTTGGGGTTTTTGGGAAGATCACCTACCATTGGCATAGTTTGTATACAACAATAGTTATCAGTTCAGCATTGGAGTGGCACCTTTTGAGGCCTTATATGGCAGGCTATGTAGATCACCGGTGTATTGAACAAATGTGGGAGAGACCACAGTCTTGGGACCCAACTTGGTATGGGAGACGACAGAGAAGAACGCCATGATTCGCCAACATTTAGTGACAGTTCAGAGTTGCCAGAAGAGTTATGCTAATCAGAGGAGGAGACCTTTGGAGTTCATAGTGGGGGACCACGTATTTCTGAAAGTTTCGCCACGCAAAGATTTGATGAGGTTTAGCCATAGCGGGAAGCTATCGCCACATTTTATTGGACCGTTTGAGATCCTTGAATGGATTGGGGAGGTAGCATACCGTCTGGCTTTGCCACCCCAGTTGGCGTCTGTACACAACGTGTTTCACGTTTTCATACTTCGAAAGTATGAGCCTGATCCGTCTCATGTACTGGATTGGTCTGAGTTACAGGTGGATGAGGATGTCACATATGAAGAGCGACTTGTGAAGATTCTGGACATTAAGGAGCAAGTGTTGAGAGGGAGGACCATTGCTTATGTCAAGGTCCTATGACTTCATCACAGGATTGAAGAAGCGACGTGGGAGCTTCAGTTTGGGATTCGTGCTAGATATCCGGTGTTATTTTCTTCTTAACCTTGTAGTGAATTTCGGGGGCAAAATTCCTCAAGGGGGAGAGTTGTGAGACCCGATTTTATTTATTTTTTGTTATATATATATTCAACGTGTTCTTTTTCGTTGCATGTATGTCATCAATGTGTTCGTTTACGCTTTCGTGTTATAGAACAGCGTGCATATATGTGTTTCACACTTTCTCGGGTTTCGTTAAGGCATGTTTGGTTGGATTTGGGGGCTAAAAAACCTTTTTTTTTAAGGGTTATTTTTCCCAGCAGTCCAGTCGACTGGACTGGATAACCCTGTCGACTAGGTCGACAATGGGCCAAGTTAGTCGACTGACTGGGGCAGGTCAGTCGACTAGGTTGTGTTTTTACCGTGACCTATAAGTATCAGAAGCCTGGAGATATTTTAAAAATCTTTGCTTCTTGCCTAAGTTTCCCGTTTCTCTACCATCTTTCTAGACTTTTGAGGGCCCGGGGCTTAGTTTTTGACAATATGTTAGTGGATCCTTGCTATCCACGCCGTAGGCTTCGCATCCATCCGGACGGATTTTTGTTTCGACGAGATTTAATTTTCAAGACTTTGAGTTTTGACTCGTCGAGGTAGGATCCTAAACTATGTTGTCGTTAAAGAGTACTACATGCAGTTATACGCTTTTTTACCGATTGAAAATGCTTTAAGTATCATATTTCGTGTTTAAATCTTGTCTGTACGGATAAAAAGCATGTTTTGCGATTTTCTTGGTTTATTGCATAATATGGACTTGTGGATGTTCATGGTTTTCAAAAGATGGTTTCAAAAATGAAGGATTTATGAAAAATCTTGAAAAAAACTTGTTTCGGAGGTTTGAAGCTAACCCTCGTGGTAGAGTCTCAACTTTTAAATGTTTTGATGGAAACATTTTTAAAATGTTTGATCTCCATGGTTGATGGATGATATGGCGGTTGGCCATTAGATCTTTTTATACATACTGTTTTTACGATTTTTCGTAGTTGAGCTACATAATGATTTTTAAATGATTAATTAGATGTGCCGTGACAGTGTTTGGATTGGGTGCTTCTTCTCTCGATTTTAATCCGTAAAGGGCATGCTGGGTGCTTCTTCCTTCAGTTTTAGTCCGTAAAGAGCCAGTTGCCCCTATGTGTGGCTGCGTTGTTGTGACTCCGTATAGAACTTGTCATTACCTAGCAAGCCTTAAATGGTTCAAGACTAAGATAATGGGTAGGAGTCTATAGTTGTTGCCTTTATCCCTGTATTTGATAGAGTTGGTACATAGGAATTATTATTTATACCTGGCTGGGTGATCCAAGTGGAAGATAATGTTTTGTTGCTATTTTTTTATTAACTGTTAAACGTTATTTGGATTGTTGAAATGCTTGGTTTTGAGAATGGATAACTGTTTTGGATGTTTATGGGAGTCTAATGAAAAACTTGGCGTTTTATGAAGTAAAACCGTTTTGAGACTCCTGTGGTTGAGTCAGTTTTATACTATGTGATTGCATATACTGCTTTACGGCTTGATAGTCTGTTTCTATTGGGTTTCGGCTCACGTTGTGCGATTTTGTGCAAACCTTTTTCAAGTATAGGTGCTCACGAAGAGATGATCTAGAGGTGCCCGTGGTGGCGGAAGGCTTTTATTTAGATTTTCCTTTTTGTTATGCAAACATGTATTCTTACATCTGATGCCTGTTCTGGAGACTTGTTTTGTATGCCTTGAAGCAATATATCTTATGCATGTATGGAACTGAATGTTTACTGTTTATGAGAGATGAGCCTTGGATACTCTTTTAAGTTTCAAATACGATATTTTTGTTGATGATTTTTCAATTAAAATCTTATTTTCATAAATAATAGTTCGTTGGATTCTTTTACGTGACCTTGGAGTTAGGGGCGTGATACAAATACTCATAACTTCTGTTACAAATTACAATCTATAAACTACTAATTTCAATAATGTCAAACACCATCTGTATATATTGGAACAGAGAAGAAAAAAAAATTATGTAAGATAGAACAATTTTTAGCTTTTATATTACTTTTTCTTCTACGAATTTAATAAAAATATAATTTAGTTTTATTTTTATTATCTTTTTTATTATTTTTTACCTTGATAAATATTTAATAAACTAATAAAATCATATTATACATATCTATTTTTTTATAAAAAGATATATTTTTAAAATTACTTATTAAAATCTATCAATCGTTCCGTTTGGGAAAACATGCTTAGCTTATTGATTTTTATGCTATCCAATAAGCCGCATGTGTTTGGGCTACTAATAAGCAAATGTCCAAGCTTTTTTCTTTCTTTTTTTTTTATTGATTTCACATGTCATGACCCAGAGCATGCCTCAAATTGGTAAAAAGACAAAAATACATGAATGTATCCCAAGTGCGCAATTTCAATGTGGGGAACCGTATCTGCTCTAGCCTCCAGGAATGCATCATAATTCGTTGTTGTAAAAAAATCGTGAGAAAAATGTCAATTAATGCAAATGTGAAAGTGCAATGGGATGGATGAGTGGCGACGGAATTATAAATGCAGTGATGGTGGATCCCAAAAAAGTTACTCAATTAATGCAAATGTGAAAGTGCAATGGGATGGTATTGGACATTAAGTCGCATACTGCACGTTATTTGTAATGCAATAATGGTTAAATTATTTTATTAAATTAGTTTATAAAGAGCTATATCACAATTATAAATATTGATGTTGATGGGGACTGGTAAATTTAGTTAGGCTTTTGGATCTTTAGAGCCAACATGACTTTCATAATGATTCATGATCACATCGTGATTGGCATGGAGCTCGCTTAAATCATTTTTTGAAGTCGTTGAGGTGAAGCCAACATGAAATTTGGGTCAACCTCAAGAATCAAGTTCAAAATCATTAGTGAGAGTAGCCTGGCCCAGCTCATAAACACTAATGATAATTTGGCTAATCCTAATAATTCTAGACAAATTTAATTAACAAATCTATTGTTAGACTTTATTTTTGAAAAGTCATAAGTCTAACTCAACGGCGATCAAGATAAGATTAATAATAAGAGGGTTAGTTCATCATTACACTAAGAGCCGAGTGGCAATTAGTTTAAAATTATTATTTTTTTTTTGTATTTTTAGCTAAAAGATTAAATTAAGTTCAAAATAAATTATTTGATAACTTAACTTTTAAGCTAACTTTTTTAAAATTGATTATTTGGATAAAAAGCTAGTTTTTTGTTTTTTTTTTTGAAGTGGACAATTTTACCCTTCTATATATTTGATATTAACAATTATATGCAGTTGGTAGTGTTGATAAATAAATTATGAATAAATGGTATTATTTTACTTTAAAAATGGTAAGAGTTCAAATAGGTTATTCTAAAAATTTGCATTTTAATTTGACTTTTTTTCTTTTTAAATTTTTTTTTCTTTTTTACCAAAGGAGTAACCTTGACCTTTTGGTTTTTTTTGCCAAAAAAGCTAAAAAACTAAAATTGCCAATCAGGACCTAAAAAGGGTCAACTTTAAACTTCTATGTAAGATGGATTAAACTTTATTGAAATATATGCCCAATGGTCTCCCTTGAAGCCAAGCTTTTCTCTTGACCTAAAATTCACTAATTAACTTAAGCATCAAATAGACTTTTCAGTAGTCATCGTTGGTCACTCTCACTGTTGTTACTTTTTGGCAGACCGACTTAGGCCATCAAGAAGCTCCCAAGAATTTATTCAATTTCATTTCATACAAATGTAATTAATTTCACATGAATTCTACTTGTGTTTATTTCTCATGATTGTAACACAGCATTTTGTTAATTAATTTAGTAAGATAATTTGATCACCATAGTGTTGAAAAATAATCATATACCTACAACGGAAATAAATAATTTTTCTCTCGTTTGTGTGTGCTTAAATGAGATCAATCAAAAATATATAAAAACAATAAAAAAATGCAAGACACCAATCTTAAGTGGAAAACTCCTAAGAAAAATAACTTACATTATCGAAGCCTAATTCTAAATTTTCCATATATTAAATAGTGAGTTTATACTAATTTATTTTTCAGGCATACTAAAAGGATAACAACATCAAGAATAATATTTTTAGTTAGAACATATATTTAATATTTTTTTAGCGTAAGTTGATTTCAACAAAATAATAAGTATTATTTTAAATTTTACCGGTCAACGATCGACACCAACAAATAACAAAAACCAAGTACAAAGAATATATGCCTAAAATTTCACAATGATCAAATTTTATTTACCATCCAGTCTGTACAAGAAGAGTGGGTAGTCTTCTTCCACCGAATTCTTCTCAACTCTCGAGTCACCACCCTTTCAATTTTCATTATACTACCAGCAAACTTTTAAGGTGGGTTTATATAGAATGACTCTTGAATCTATTTTCAAATGAATAGAAGTTCATTTTAACAATATTTATATAAAGGTCTTACCGCCAATTTTTTAATTTTTTTAAATTTACTTTCAAACCGGATCACCCTTCAGGTGGGTCGGAGCCTAAGTACTTGTTTGGCAAATCAACTTAAAGTTAATTTTTTAGGCTTTTTTGCTTTTTGGCTTAAAGCCTAAAAAGTCAAATAACCTCGTTTTCTAACCCCAAGCTTTTATCTTATTGGCTTATTGACTTTTTGGCTTTTTAAATTTTCGGATAACAATTTTTAATTTTACCCATTGGCTTTTTGGTTTTTTTGTTTAGCAAAATCTCATTTAAGCTCAAGGGGCAACCTTAAAATTTTATATTCAACTTATTTGACTTTTTTGGTAGCTTAAAAATTACTAATTTTTCAATCAAACAAACTTTTGTCTTTTTAGCTTAAAGTAACCTAAAGTTAAAAAGTCGGATTAAATTTAGATTCCCAAACGTTTCGCAACTGGCTTAAAGCGGACTTAAAGTTAGTTTTTTGTCTTTTTGCAAAAATCTAAAAAATCTCAATTTTCAATTTAAAGGCTTTTAACTTTTTTTGCTTTTAACATATTTTTTCTTATATTTTTAAAAAATATCATAACTTTTATTATACGCATCTATTTTTTATAAAAATGATATTTTTAAAATATACTTGACAAAATCTATCAAATAAGATTCATATTAAATATAAAATTATCTAAAAATAAATTTTAAAAAGTTATAACAATTTTAAGTGAAATGTTTTATCTTTTGACTTAAAACCACTATAAGGTTCCGTTTGTTTCGATAGAAAATATTTTTTAAAAAATAATTTTTGCATTTTCTGGTGTTTGGTATAACAAAAATTAAAAGTCAGCGAAAAATATTTTTTAAGTCAATGAAAAATAAGTTGATTTTGGTGAAAATCGTTTTTCATTTTTTTAGGACGAAAAACATTTTCCACCATTTCTAGCGGTGGTCTGAGGTCGTGGGTCAAGGGTCAAAGGATCGGGGGGTCCCGATATTTCAGGGGTTCGGGGTCTCAGGATTCCGAGGGTCCTAGGGATCCGGGGGTACTAGGGTCCCGGGGTTTGGAGGTCTAAGGTCCGAGGTCCCGGGTGTCCGAGATTCTTGAGGTCCAAGGATCCGGGGGTACGGGGGTCTCGGGGGTTCGAGGGTCCTAGGGGTTCGGGGTTACGGGGATCCTAAGGTCCGGGGGGTTCCAAGGTCTCGGGGTTTGGGGGTTCGAGGGTCCTAAGTTCTAACGATATGGGGGTTCGGGGGTCCGGGGTCTCTGGGGTCCCGAGGGTCCGAGGATTTGGGGGATTGGGGTCCTGGGATCCTAGGAGTCTCGGGCTATAGGGGATTGAGGTCCTAGGGTCCTAGGATCTTAGGGGTCTCGAGGGTTCGACTAACCGGGGTCCTGAGATTCAGGGGAACCGGGATCTTGGGGATCCGGGGGCTGGGGTCCCAAGGTCCTAAGGGTCCGGGGGTTCGGGGGTGCGAGGGTCCCGAGGTTTGAGGTCTAGGGGTTATGGGTCCCAAGTGTTTAGAGGTTTGGGAGTCTTGGGGTTCGGGGGTTCTCGGGTCTACGAGTCTGGGGTCTCGAGAATATCGGCGGTCCGAGGTTACGAAGGGTTTAGGAGGTCTAGGGGTTCAGGAGTTTGGGGGTCTAGGGGTCCTGGGGTCCCGAGGTCTAGGGTCCAGGGGTCCAAGATCCTAGGGTCGAGTGGTCAGAAGGTTCCTGGTCCCGGGGATCTGAGGGGTCTGGTGGTCCTGTGGCTCCAAGGGTCTCAGGGGTCCGGGGGTCCCAAGGTTCAGTGGTTCGGGTGTTCCGGGGGCTAGGGGCTGAGGGGTTCGGGGCTCTCAGGTTCCCAAAGGTTTTTGGGTTTGATGGTCCCAAGGTCTTGGGGTCCTCGTGTTCGGGATCCCGGCGGTTCGGTGGACCCAAACGTCTTGAGGACCCACTGTTTGGGTTCCCGGGAGTTGGGGACTAGGGGTCTCGGGGTTCGGGGGTCTGAGGGTTTCGGGTGTCATGGGGTTTTGGGGTCAAGGGGTCCTGGCACCCAGGGGTCTCGAGGGTTCGACAGACTGGGATCCAGGGAGTCCAGGGAACCGAGATCTCGGTGGTCCTAGGGATCTGTGGGTTATGGTGTTTCGAGGGTCCTGAGGGTGCGAGGGGTTCAGGGTTCACGGGTCTATTGGTTTGACAGTCTAGGGGCTTGGGGGTTTGTGGTCTTGGAGGTCCACGGGCCTGGGGGGTTTGGGGGCTTGGGGGTTTGTGGTCTTGGAGGTCCACGGGTCTGAGACCCTCAAGACCCTTTGGTGGTCCCATGGGTTCGATCTCGAGGGTCCCAAGGGTCTGAGGGTCTCAAGTGTCCCAAGTGTCTCGAGTATCTAAGGGTCTTGAGGTCTTGGGATCCTGGTGTTCGAGGTCCTAGGGGTCCAGTGTCCCTGGGTCCCAGGGGTGTAGGATCTCAGGGTTCTAGGTGTTAGAGGTAATACTGTCAAGATCATTGTTTATGCAAATGATTTTCAATAAAAAATTAACTAGACAGGCAAAGGCCGAAACGGGTTCCAGATAAAACTTTTGAGGAAGAACGATCAAAATAAAACCCGTGCAACCAAAGATAATTTAGATGAATACCTTTTGTCGATCTATTCTTCAACTTCGATTTGATTCCGAGTTGAAACTTTAGTCAAATCTTCTACTGTATTCCCTTACGCGATCCTCGAACGTAGTGTGAGCTACGGACTATCGAGAACGCATACCGGCGGAACCCAAATTTCTTTTATCTTGAAAGAAAAAATATGATATCATCATCTAAAACTGGTTCAGCTTATCCGCATATATATAGGGTTACGACAAGGACTTGCGGAGTAATTATGAATAAGACTTCTAGTAGAACATAGATACCTACTTGCGGTTTCTGCAATTATGGAAAGACGCAGTGATTTTTGCAATTTTCATAAAATACTAAATTACAGTTCACACGACTAAAGAACTGTAATTGCACTCTGACCTATGATCTTAAGACCTTCTTGTATTGAGCTCCTGTTATTAAAAACTTACCATTTCTCCCCATGTTAAGATTTTCGATACCCGCCAATTAAATTTAATTACTGACAATTTAATCTAATCGGTATCTTGATATTCCTTAAAACCTTCTACTTAACTTATTTGACCGCCGGATAATCAAATCCACCTGCAGGGTTTGGCCTGGTCAAAACTTATAAGCATCCTTAAGGG
>JAULJZ010209008.1:6573-42345 GCA_032270985.1 Heliamphora pulchella | reverse complement strand
CTTTCCCTCACTCACACTTTCCCTCTCTCTCTCTCTCTCTCTCTCTCTCTCCGTCTTCAATTAACTGCTAAGAGTTGGGCACGCCTTTCCCTCACTCACACTTTTCCCTTTCCGTCTCTTGCCACTCTCACTGACCCTCTTTCTGTTTCTCTACAGCCTGGACACGCCTTTCCCTGAATACACCTCTCTCTCTCTCTCTCTCTCTCCGGTTCTTTTCTTCCTTTTCTTCCCAACCAAGATTTTGCATGCCTTCTCTCTCTCTACAAGGCTGCAAGAGTCGCAGAGCCTGTACTTGCTCGCAGAGTCTGTTCTTTCCATTTCTCTCTGTCTCTCTACATCCTGTTCTTTCCATTTCTCTCTCACTTCCTCTCCTCTCTCTATCTGTTTTAGTGTTCCTTCAGAGAGAGACCCATTCGGTGTTAGTTCAGCTCGAAATCTTTGAGGGAGAGAGAGATACCATCAGAGCCATTTTGTTGGGAGAGTTTGTCGAACGGAATACCATCGGAGAAATCCCCCATTAAGTGTCTCTTCGCGTATTTGCCCTTTCTTCAGGTAAATCTCCCTTTCCCTCGAAAACCATGGCAGCCCCCTCTCTGTTTTCCAAAAGTGTGTGTGCGTGCGTGTATAAGAACCGGTCTCTGTTTTTCGATTATAATCTGTATAATGGTTTACATATAATCTATATATAAAATGGTAAACCATCGTCTCTGTGTAATTGTTTCTCTTGATTATTTTTTTCATTCTAGGAGTGTGGTGATTTGCATTTTTTGATTAGATTGCATTTCTGGGGTGACAACAGCTATAATGTACAGGCAAGACTCCAAAATAAATTGAAACAAAACCTCAAACCATTCCCCAAAATGACAGTTTACAATTTTTATGCTAAATGCAGATATTGATCTGAACTCAAAGCCTCTCATTGTTTCAAGGTCTTAAAATTCAAATTCAGGTTAACAATTCTATAACTCTGTAGTTAGCATCCCTAATTTAAACAGATAAGGAATACACCAAACTTTTCATTAAAGGAACAATTACACTACATGTTGCCTCTTAATGGGCATATGCCAACACCCACAAACGATGTTAACTAAATCTTACACCTATATATTAAGTAAAGATCCTAAAATAAGACATCATATCAAAAGCTTCAACCCTATTTGCACACATTTTTATAGCAGAACAAAAGGAAGTATAGAATTTCATTTTTCCATCTCATATCTCAAGTGTTACAAGAACCCAAATAATCTTGCAGGCTAATGCTTGAATGAAATTTACATACTATCTACTAGGAGTTCCCTAACCTGGTTGCAGTGATAATGCTACTAGAAAATGTTCAAGGCACAAGGTTGACTTCTACTTCTATTTTTTCAGTTTTTCATTTTGTACTTTGTTTGATACGGTCAAAGTGCTTTTCATAAAATCATATCTATGATTTCAATTACATGTTTTGGCTTAACAAGGCAGATTACTAAAGCCAATAAATACAGGGGTTTAAGAGAATTTCTACTCCCAGCATTGTAAAACTCTTTGCTTAGCACAAAATTATGAGTGCATTAGAGACCAAATAATAGTGCATTAGAGCCATTTTTTGTTGTAAAATTAGATCTCATGATAATGCAGCACTAGAAAAGATAAAATTAGGATTGAAAAGATTTATAGAATGGTAGAAGTTAAATCAATTGAGGACAAGTTGAGAGAAAATAGATTAAGATAGTTTGAACATATACAACGTAGACCAGTTGATGCCGTAGAAAGGAAAAGCGACAATATCATGGGTAATAAAAATACTAGAAAGAAGGATATACCTAAATTGACATGGAACATTATAATATGCTATAGTAAGGAAAAGCGACAATATCAAGGGTAATAAAAACACTAGGAGGAAGAGTAGACCGTAGACTTAAATTGAGAAGAAATGTTGTAATAAAAAAAATATGAACTTATTAAAACTAACTCAATACATGGGTCTTAACAAAGCATAATAGCGTAAAAGGATTCATGTAGCTGACCCCAATTGATTGGGACAAAGTCTTAATTTTGTTTGATTCGGTAAATTAGATCTCTTAACTAGTTAACCTTTGTTCCTTTTCAGTTCATTTGGTCTTGAAGAGAAAAACATAATCAATAATTTATTTGTTCAATGTTTGTACTCGACCCAAGTTTAATGAATAAAATGTTAATAGTTATCCTGACATTTTTCTTGACATTGATTATTGAGTTTTATTTCTTAGAAAGATTCATTCTTACTGTAGCATCACATGTCAGAGATGCATTAAAACAGTTTTTTACGTCTGTTACGACTAGGAAAACAATTTGTCAAATAATCCTACTACTAAATCAATTAGCTTTTTTTTCATTTAGTTTTCACGTTTTCTTAATGCTAAATTTCATATGGTGTTTCATAATGTGACATTTTCAAGCTTTGAGAGATGATAACAAAAATCAATATCTATACACATAACACACAGTACATCTGGATATTTTAATGCATTTATATGATTTGGGATGTTTGAAATTTTTTTTTTGTAATGGTGTTGGCTGAGTTAGGTCAGATGACCAGTGACCACTAGAACATTAACATGAAAAGTAACTTGCATTTTAAT
The DNA here is from genome assembly GCA_032270985.1 of Heliamphora pulchella. NCBI lineage: Eukaryota > Viridiplantae > Streptophyta > Magnoliopsida > Ericales > Sarraceniaceae > Heliamphora > Heliamphora pulchella. Next base: position 39,742 of record JAULJZ010209008.1, on the reverse strand, counting down.
AAGTAGATTTGCCACATTAAAATCAAAAGAGCAGTTTTGATTGGGAAGGTTTTGAGTGGGTATCATTTTTTATTATTTGGGTTCATGGCTACTGGTAGAAGTGTTTAATCTATTTTTTTCTATTGTTTATTTTTCTTCTTCTACAAGGATATTATTGCAATTGTTTTTGGCACGATAATAGTATGAATGCGTATGGGCAGAGGAGGCAAGGTTAACTTCATTGACTCTTCTTCTTTCTCTTTTATCTCTTCTCTATCTTGACATTTTCTCTCTTTCAAAATCTAAGTTCATATTTTGCGATTTAACTTAGTGTCATAGAGATCCAATCCAACCCTATAACGAGCCGTAAAAATCTGGGCATCGTCACGAGGTAACTATGTCGTGCTGATATAATCACGCCGTACATACGCCAACCAATGGCGACTATGGATTGATTCACCTGGGTGCCTTGCTAATTATAGTGATTTTGTATACTTTTGAATGTTGTTTGATGCTCTTTTTTGTCTTTTTAAAACTATTTTTAATTTCAAAACCCTAGTTTGCATGTGCAAAGTAGTGTCATTGTCAAGTGTTTTCGATCATTGATACCCATTCTATAGGTGTCAAAACTGCTTGTTTGAGTCTGATTTGAGATTGATTTGGTGCGTATTGCAGTTTTAGCATTGAATTTGTGGAATCTTAGTTCGCGATCTACAAATCGCAACAGTGTCAGTTGTTTCAATAGTTGATACCCATTCTATAGGTACCACCCTATTTGGGTCTGATCTAATGTTGTTTTGGTGCAAGTTGAAACTTTAGCTTCGCATTTGTGCAAAAATATGGTCGGCTGTTTAGTTTTTCTGCTCTTCTTTGCTTTGGTGCTTTTTTTTGGGATCAATCAATATTTGTTCTTGTTACAGGTATCTTGGATGTGCTTTGATTTGAGTCTGACTTGGTCCAACAAGAGTTTATTCTCGTTTTTTGTTTAATATTGGCTTGGTTTCCATCTGGTTCTTGCTAACTTGAGTTGATATGGTTCATAGCAAACTTATTGATCTTAAAAATGATGATTTGTCAAGATGTATCACTTCTAAGAGGCTAAGTGGTGTCAACTATTTATCCTCGATGCATGCTTTCAAGATTTTTCTAAAAGGAAAATATATTTTGAAGTACATAACCAATCCCCCTCCACCCAAAGGACATTATTTTTTTTCCAGTTGGAAAACTATAAATTCTATTATTATGGGCTAGTTACAGCATAGTTTGAAGCCTCATATTGCGACTACTGTAGAATTCTATGAAACTTTTAAGCAGATTTGGAACTCTCTTCCAGATTATTTCTCGAATTAGAGTAATGTCTCACGCGTGTTATATGAGCATATTTTTACAACTAAACAAGTCTTCTGCCCTAGGTTCTAATATTGGTGGTCATGGTCATTTTATTAGAATGGGCATGGTAATTGTGGTGGTCATGGCGGCTACCGAGGTAGTGGTCATACAAGTGGATGTGGTTATTGAAAGTGTGATCATTGTGGTGGTACTAATCATGTTGAATCTTATTGTTGGGTTAAGTATGATAAACCAAATTATATTCATCAAGCCACTAATAACACTTCTCAACTCCCATCTCAGACATTTGCTTCTTCCAATCAGGCACCTCCTTTTGATTCTCTCACTCCTCAGCTTAGCTAGATTGTTTAGACATTGCAAACTCTGTCTTAACCCTCACACCCCCGCCTGCCAATGCTACTTTAGCTAATTCAAGTAATATTGCATATATAGCTCTTAGATTTCCATCTTGGATTCATGATTCTAATGCTAGCTCTCATGTGTCTGTTAATCAATCTCTTTTCTCTAATTCAACTCCTATTAAGTATCATACCATCTTAGCTGATGGTTCGCCTAAACCGGTATTGGGGAAGGGCGTTCATTTCTCACCATCTTCCGTCTTGCCTTCTAGTTTTTATGTCCCTCATGTTCTCTATAACTTACACTCTCTTTAAAAGGTTATAAAGAGTGTAAAGCTTTAATTTATTGACTAATAATGTGCTTTTACGGATCTCACGACTAAAAAAATGATTAGTTCGAAACATAAGAAGAATAGTCTTTATTATCTTGATGCTACCCTTTCTTCTTCCGCCACTTTCTCTATTTAAGTGCTATGATTTCCCCTCATTAGTGGCATTTTCGAATTGGGCCATCCATTTGTGGCTCAACTCAAGTTAGCTATTTTGAGTTTAATTTCAATTGTCTAGTTTTGATAGTGAAACTTGTCAGTTAGGAAATCATAGCATCACCTTAGTTTATTTCCTACTAATAGTCGTAGTCATCAATCATTGTCCTTTAATGTAGTCCATACGGGCATTTGAGGTCCTTCTCGAACTCCAAGTATCAATGGATATTCTTATTTTGTTATTTTGTTATTTTGTTGATGACTACTCTCGCATGACTTGGTTATTTTTATTAAAACATCAACCTGAGTTACCTTCTCTAGATTCTATAAATGAAGTATTTACCCAATTTGGCAAGTGTATTAAGATTCTTCGATATAATAATACTCTGAATATCTGTAATCTATTGTTGATTCTTTTTCTATTCATCGGGATATTATTCATCAAACTAAGTGTGTTCATACGTCTCAAGAAAATGGTGTCGCTGAATCTAAGCATTGTCACTTATTAGACGTTGCTCGTACCTTATTGTTTCGCACCCACGTGCCCATACATTTTTACTGGATGCCTTATGTTGTTCCAAATCATCACTCCTCATTCTTTTTGCTATATCCAAATTCCTCACCTTTTTCTCACTTGAGGAGTTTTTCATTACACTGCCTTTGTGCATGTTCTTGATGCGAGTCGTAATAAGCTCTCTCCCTGGGCTCAAAAGTGTATTTTTCTTGGGTACTCCCATACTCAAAAGGAATTTTGTTGTTATCATCTCGAATATTGCCGATACTTGCGAGCTCACTACTCTTCCACCTAGGAAGCAAATAATGAGTTGTTGGATATACATAGTGAAATATCTTCCAAATGGCTCTGTTGAGAGTCCTAAAAAACGTTTGGTTGCGAAGGAATACACTTAGAACTACAATGTTGACTATTTGGAGACCTTTTCTCCAGTGGCTCATCTTAACTTTGTTCGCATTCTTCTTTTTGTTACAGTTAATCATTCTTGACCTTTGTATCAACTTCATATTAAAAAGGTATTTCTTCATAGTGATCTTCAAAAGAAGGTATATATGTCCCAATCACCCCATGCCTGGTTTGATAAATTCAGCTATGTTGTGATTACCTATGGCTTTTAGCGTTGAACCTATGATCATTTTATTTGTATTCAACACTGTTCTACAGGCACTAATGTGATGATTGTATATTTTAATGATATTCTTATCTCTGGTAATAATGTCGTCGGTATTGTTGATCTGAAACGACATTTAAATTAAAAATTTCATACTAAGGACTTAGGGGTGTTCTTTGCTATTTTATTGAGATTGAGGTTGCTCGGTCTTCTACGAGCATTTCTCTATCTCAAAGAAAATATGTGCTTAACTTTTTAGGTGCTCAACTAGTTGACACTCCTATGCACTCTTCTGTTAAGGTTGATACTGGCCGGGGTGAATCCTTTGTTGATGTTTAGTGTTACTGCAGACTTGCTAGGAAGTTAATTTATTTTATGGTTATTCATCCTAATATTACTTATGATGATGGTGGTATTAATTAATATATGCATGTTCATCGTCACCTGTATTTTGAGGTTAGCCGTCGCATTTTGTGCTATTTGAGGAGTGCCTCGTGGTTTGTTATATCAACCCTTTAATTCCTTACTTGCCATAGGGTTTAGGGATGTTGACTGAGCAGGTAGTCGCTCTGATAGACGATCTACCTCTGAATATTGTACTTTTATTAGAGGTAATCGAATTACTTAGCACAGTAAAAAATAAAGCGTTGTTGTCCTCTCAAGTGGAAGCAAAGTATCAAGCTATGACTCATACTGCCTCTAAAATGTTGTGAGTTCGTTCTCTTCTTTAGGATTCTGGTTCTACATTTCACTAATTAATTGTCAAGTTGGGCACGTATGATCTCTATGCTCCATCTTGAGGGATAGTGTTAGAGGGAGATTGTTAAAAGTGTTTTTGTTTTTATTATTTGTTTATCTTCTTCTACAAGGCTATTATCATAATTATCTGTAGCAAAATAATATTACAAATGCATATGAGTGAAGGAGGCAAGGTTAACTCCTTTTACTCTTCTTCTTTCTCCTTTATCTCTTCTCTATCCTATCTTCTTCTTCCCTATTCAAACCCCAAGTTCACATTCTGAGACTCAATTGCTGCATTCACTTAATCATCTTGTAACATTCTTAATTGTGGTTTATAATTATCTAAAAACTTACGGTAACATATATAATCTTATCTTTCACGAACATGACAAAGTAAGACCTTCAGGCTTTACTTCTATTACGGTCTTTATTTTTTACCAATCTTGTTTCACTTAAAGGTAATCTTTGCTATTCAAAAAAAATCTACAAAATGGTTTATTATGGTTTTTCTAAAATTTGAATGTGTGTTATTTTATTTCCTTTGGTAATACATATGCACGTGGTTGTTATTTTGCTAAAAAACTACATGAAGAAATCACATCCTTTCATGACTATATTGATTGAAAGGACAAAAACAGTTTTCAGGCACATGTGCAGGCTCATCAGTTGGTAATATCTATGCATATGTTTTATGTTGGCACGAATTCTTGCTAATCCATAGAATTGCTTTACTTGATATGAAGTTCTATAGTAAGTTCTATTAGAAAATTACCATTCCCACTCTTTTCAATGGGTTGGTCAATTTTGTAAGTGGGCTTTAGATGATTTAAAGAATCTTAGGCTTTTGCAATGGTTTTTTTTTTGTTTTGTGTGTGTGTGTGTGTGTGTATTGAGACAGAGGAAAGGGGGGGGTGTTTCTTATGAGTTTTAGTCTACTATGTATTAGGAGTGTCTTTAGGCACAGGTGCTATAGAGCATTAAGAGTGCGTCTAGGAATGGATTATCCCTAGTTCTTATACAAACCACTTGAGGACTTTACCAAGAATAACTAATACAAGGCATGGACCCAGACATGATCTTAGAAAATTCCACATCAACATGCTTCTTGCATAATTTCTCCTTTCATTTAGTATTATAATATTCTGGGTATGGGTCAAGTCACCACGTGGCTAGACCATGTCATTACCACATGTGCAAGGTGATAATTGGACACATTATCAACAGCCACGTATGAGCTAATGCTAGACAAGGTTAACGTACAAGTTGCCTTAGACTCGAGCCAAGCCATCTCAAACATAAATCTTGAAGGAGTCTCCTAGGCTTGGTCAAGCAACCTCTCCACCCAAAATTGGTGTTGTAGTGCTGTTCACAAAAAAAAAAAAAAAAACATAAAAGCAAAAACAAAAAGAAGAGGTGTCGTAGTTATTGGCACTTGAATGCCACCTTGTGGACCGTCACTGAGATTTTATGGTTTTGCATCTAGAGTGTATGTTTTGTCAAGGTACTCATCTCACTCACCCTCAAGATTTGAAGAAGCGCAAGTTTGGAACCCTATATAAGGAGCTGATCTCGATCTTGCTTAGACAGGTTGAGATGAGCCATCAGCAAAGACTATATGATGCTTAATATGACTCAAATTAGTGAAAAGATATAGATTACTAGACATGTGAGCATTGGTGCCAGAATCTATGACCCAAGATGGAGGGGTAAGAACCGCACACACTATTACATGAATTTGATAGAATAGCAATAGAAGAAAGAGGCAGCACAACACGCAATATCTGAACAACCTCGTTAAGTTGAGAAGTGAGAGCATCACAAATATTATAAGAAGTCTTTGCTTTAGCCATCGTAGAACAAGTCAGAGTAAATATGTCAAATTCAAGAAAATCCAAACAAGACTAAATCACGAAACTAAATCCGATCAGAATAAAGAAACAAAGCCAAAGCAAACCATGAAAGAAAAATCACAAGAGAGTGGCCGCAGAAAACCCATTAGAAAGCCAAATTGAACCTCAACAATCAAAAGAGCTAAATCAAACCAAACAAATCAATTATGTATCATAAATAAGTAGCCGAAGAACAAAAAGGAGGCGCCAACTTGTGCGATGGTTCAAAAATGAATTCAAACACCAAGATTCACCAAATCGACCACAAATCATACGTACACAGGAAGAATTGACACCTATAGGATGGGTATCAACAATCAAAAACAACTTGCGAAGTCTCAATTGACACATCACGAACTAGGGTTTCGGTGTTCTAGCACCGAAATGCACTTAGAGGCTCAAATCAACTTCACAACAACAAATCAACACCAAATAGAGTACAAAACTTTTCAAACCATGATAATCGGTAACAGTAGAATGATTTTTGACCATCAGAAGGTAAATCGCGAGTTTCATAACAAAGTTGGGTTTTGCAAGTCAAATAAATCGAACAAAAACCTTTTAAATCATCAAACCGGCCACCAATCTATCGCAAACTATGATTTTTGGCACCTTAAGGATGAGATTTGACCATCAAAAACTACAAATCATGTCATGATTTCCAAATCTAGTGCAAGGGTTTTGGAAAATTACAAAACAATCAAAAAATCAATGACCTACCAAACAGCTTCAAAAAATTCTACAAAAATCACCACAAATATCAGGAGACCAAGATGAATCAAGCAATGTGATCGCCATCCATGTAAGGGCTGACATCATGTTGACATTATCTTACGGATGATGACATTAGCACGCCACAATCAATCGGCAATGATGCTCAAAGTTTTCCGATGTGTTTTAGGGTTTGATTGAATTACTATGATACCAAGTTGAATTATAAAATAATTATTTAGGGTTGAAAAGAGAAAATAAGATATAAACAAAAGAGAGATAATAATAGAGAATTAAGATCAGAATGAAGCGACAAATTCTACACCCCACAACATATGTATATCACACAGATAAATATAAAACTACCAAGTAAAACATAAAGTAAACTCTAACAGGCCATTTACAATAAATCACACATCACACTCCATTTCCCTACAAATCAAAAACAAAGGGATGCCCTTAAAAGACGGAGAAATCAAAACCCACAACAATGATGGATAACATGCTATATCCCCAATAGAAGTGACACCCATGCTCTTATCCTCAAAGATCCATGCATTGCACTCCAATCAAATAACTCAAAATTTGAGAAAAAGATGTAATTACACAACACTTTTATCTTCTAGTTTAATATGAAACCTCTATGATCAATTAATATCATTTGTAAGCAATTTGTCGATACACCCAACAAGAATCCACCACTTGAAATAACCTGTTCCAAAAAGACAATGCCACCAAAAAATACAAAAATAGGTGATCCAAGGATTGCTCCTCCTTCTTACACATGACACACCACTGAAGGCAAAAATAGCTATTTGGTCTTCAATTTTGCAACATGTCATTAGTTATGAAACTTCTATGAGCTAAAGAACACTCAACACCTCGATTATTAGGATTTTATCAAACATGATTTGCAAGAGAAGGCACCCGTGGAATGGAGAGATCAAACAAATCTATCCTTCTTGGCACCTCTCAAAGAACAATTAGTGAGATTAACGAGCAAAGACGACATTTCAATCAATTCCCTTTCATTAAGATTTCTTAAAAAATTTGAAGTTCCGAGAAATTAGAGCCAAATGAGTACATGCCATAGAAGCAAAAGATACATCATGAGATTGGATCAACCGATATAGGCGAGGGAATAAAACATCAAACAAGTTACCCACCCACACATCCTCCCAAAAACGAATACACTCCTCATTACTAACCTTCAAAGAAACAAACCTTGAGAAAAGGAAAAATGTTCGAGATAGCTTTCCAAGGAGAACGGCAGTTACCACTATTAACCACAAAAGAATGCCAACCATTTGAAATAGGTTCGGGGAGGGCACCTTGAGGCACCCCAAAACCACCAACAAAAATACAACACACTTTATGCGCCAAAACCACTTCAAGAGTTGAAACCTTGATGGCTTAAGGCAAATGTTTAGTTTGGCATCAGAGTGTGCTCAACACTCTGGCGCTGAATTCCCAGTAATTCCAACGTGCTGTGAAAGTTTTGATTGCTAATGCTATTAATCAAAATCGGAATGTAAAGATTTGAATATTCCAAGAGAAAGCATGCAAGTGGAAGAGCTAGAGATAGACTACCTTTTCTTCTTCCCTAAAGGTAAAATACCATTTCATTACAACTATAAAGACTGCAGGCAAGTAATATGACTCAATTTCTTGCACAAAGCCACAAACATAACCTCCAGCAGTTCTAGAAAGATAAATGTCAGATAGGTAAAAACAAAAGTTCAAGCTAACCTTGGATAGTAATCTGCAGCCAATTTTTCCAACTTTGGTTTCAAATATACACATTTCCTGCACCAGCTTGCCATCCTACAAATCCAAGTTACTTCGCATGACAACCCATTCACTATTCCTTCACAATATAAACTTCAATATTAAAATAAACTTCATTTCTAGAAATACACAAGATATATTTATATACACATATGTTTTGATAACCGAGTGCCCAGGCAAGCGTGCACCTCAACTAATCCTGAAGCCATGAAGTTAACGGCAAGAAAAACCACTAGAAGCCCTGAGAAAATTTGAACTGATGACTAGTGATTATTAGGAAGCAAACCAAGGCCGGAACTTCTGAGCTACCTCTCAGGATTAACACACATAATGTATACCGATTAACAAACATGCACAAACACACATACACAAATACATTAATATAAACAAATACACACAATTCGGGTTAAACTAATCGGCTTATGCACACTTATCACCCTACAATTTACACGGCTTTGATGGTACAGTCCGACTATGTACAATGTATTTTACATCGCATGAACCACATTAGAAATAAAATTCTATCCTCTCTTATTACTTGTTTGGTTTATTAAAGAAGGGAAAAATTGAGAGAATTTGAGGGAAATGGAGAGAAAGAGTTATCCTCTCAAATCCCACTTTTCAAATCTCTCCAAATTGGAGAGATTTGGAGAGAAAATAATTGGGTGGATTAGCTATTTTTTATAATACCTAAATTACCCATCTAAAAATAAAAGAAGTAAAAAGTAATTGCAAAAATAATGTTATTTTCATAAAATAATTAGTACTGTTTCTTTTTTTTTCTTTTATAAAGCCTATCCAAACAAGAGGAAAGAGAAATCATTTTCTTTTCTCTCCGACTAATCCAAACAAAAAGGAAAAAAAGTATAATCATTTCATTTCTTTTCTTTTCTCTTATAACTTAAGGAGAGAAAACATAATCATTTCTTTTCTTTTCTCTTATTAATAACAAAACGGGCTGTACAATGTGTGTTAGTGCATCTTCAACGCATGCTCTATAACTCTATTTTAGAGCAAAAGTGCTCTCCAACCCATTCTTTAAATCATTCTCTATTTTAGAGAGTACCAATTTGACACTCTATAATTAGAGTGTCAAAAAATTATAGAGAACCATTCTGACAAAACTAAGGGGGAATAGGACGTCTTCAGACATGAGCAGATGCAGCATCCAAAGCTGATAGGGGAGGGTTAATGGGATTACCTATGATGAAATTTCAAAATTAACCTTAACCCTTCTATTTAGAAAGGCCCAGAGTTCATATAAATGCAGGTGAAGGAGATCGAAATGGTTGAGGGTTTCGATTTGAGGTTTGGAGAGTGCAATTTGAGGAGCTCGAAAGGAATTAGCAAACTCGTATGCACCACCCAGAAGATAGCCCCTAACCACCCAGATACCCAAACTAATCCAGTTTCTATAAAAAAAAAATAAACAAACAAATAAACAAAACCACCCCCAATTGAACAAATACGAAGAGAACCCAACAACACCCAGATACGTACCACAAAATCACAACCGATTCTTCGAGCTGCTGCGCCTGGGCGAGGACCCGATCGAACTGGCTCTCGCTCGAAATGGGCTCTAGCTCGACCGAAACCGGCGACGGGTCGTTCCCCAAGACAGGCCCTTCTTCGCTTTGACGAGTCGATGCTTTAATACACCCATCGATCACGTGTGTCTTCCTCGAACACACACAACGATTCGTCACCAAAGAAGCCGTTCTAATTGCCGCGGGAATTGAGAAGTGCTGGTAGAACCCGTTACGATCACGGGAAAAACACAGTGGTTTGGTCTCCCGGAGAGAATTGAAGGTCAGGGAGATTCGTAAAGCATACGACATTTGTTCATCTATATATATCTGTGTGTGTATTATACTTACGAAGAATGGTGATTTGCAGAGAGAGGTTTTACAAGAACTGTGTAAAAGCCTCCGAAAGATTCGAGACGGTAGTCCGAGGGTTTGAGGCGGACAGTAATCTGCACTCGTGGCGCATGTTAGTAGAGGTTATAATAATTATTTTAGTCGTTCATTTTATAAAACTCGTAAAAAAAAAATCTTGTTTAGGATAAATTTTTGAAATTTTTTTTTTGTTTTTTTTTTAAATTATCTTTCGACAAAAAATTATTTTTTAATTATCTTAATAAAATAAATTAAAAAAGTAAAAACGTTTGATGAAAATATAAAAAAGTTTATTAAAAAAAAAATAAGCAATAAAAAATTTAGTTTATTAACTTATTTTTATAATTTTTATATTTTGATCAAAAAAAATTTAATTAGATGAATTAAAAGTAACTTAGTTTGATCAAATGCTAAAAAAAATTTACTAAACATAAAAATAAACAAAATAAAATAAATACGAAAGTACTTATCCCAAATGGGGGCCATGTAAGCAAATATTCAATTTGATCAAATATTAATAAAAATATAAATAGATTACATTTAATAATTTTACAACATGAACAATTTTGGTTTAAAATAAACAATTTAAATTAAAATACAATATGATTCATTTGTATATCTATCAATATTCAATGAAATTGAATTTTTATGTTAGTAATTTTATTTGAAAGTCTTACTAGATGAATGATTAAGATAATTATTACGAACTTACTTTTAATTCACAAATTATAAATCTTGAAGAGTATGCGTAAATAAAATCTTAATGTGAACTTTACCCATTAGTAAAAAAGTTGGTTGTGGCGATTTTGGGTCCCATATTGGTTTCAGCATTATAGAATTTGAATAATTTCAATTATATATTACTATAGAATTTATATATTTAGTGATAAAATTTATAATAATGTGTAATTAAAATTATTCAAAATCACATGCTTTCGGACTATTTATTATTATTATTTATTATTGGAAGCTCTAACGCCACGTAAGTAACTAACATCAATGTTCTAAATATCTAATTCAAAGTTTATTTCTTCTTATAGAATTTATTTTTAACTATACCGTGTAATGTATTAAAATTACATTTTTCCTAATTTTCAACTTTTCTCCCACTAAAATTTTTTATTTCTTTCCCACTCACCACCCATCAATTGGCGGTGTTACGCTACTCCTTATCTAATTCTAGCTTTCAACTATTGAAAGTAGCTCCAATAGGCTCGCCATTTTCTCCTCATTCGCCATTTTGGCAAAAAAGCTCATAAATGAACACTCTAATGGACTCGCCATTTGTCTCGTCAATTTAATTTTTCGATTTTTTGCTTGCCATTTGTGGTGAGCCATTTGTCTCGCTATTCGTCATCGAAACAGTCTTGGTTGGTTTCTCAATGGTACTTTTTTTTTTTGAAACTCTTGGATTCTCGATCTTCTTATTTGGTTATTTTATGGCGATTTGCTGAAATTTTTCTTGGTCACTTGTCGATTGGTTGATTTTTTGGTGAGATTTGCTGAAAACTTTAATCAATTTGTTGGTTTGATGTTGAATTTGTTGAGACTCGTTGTTCGTTCATCCCGTTCTTCGCTTTTTATTTTCTTCGCTTCTCTTCTACAACTATATCAGCCCATGTATATATATAGTATTTGATAATTATTACAAATTTTGAATTATTATATAAATAAAATTAAAATAATTATAACTCCTTAAAATAAAAAATATGGTTAGAATTGTAAATAAGAAAAATAACTCTTTAAAATAAAACAGCCATTTAAATAAATTACAGGAATATGGTTAGAGATGCTTGGGGAGTGTTTGGTGACTCAGGGGCTTTCAACTTCTAGCTTCTGCATTAAACCTTTGTTTGGATTAAAGGATTTTGAAGGGAAAGTAAAGGATTTGAAAAGAAAAAGTTAATTTTAATATTGTTTGGTTTATTTTTTTAGAGAGGAAAGAAAAGTAAATGAAAGGGAAGTGAATGAAAAAATGATAAGTTTCTTTTCTTTCCTAAATTGGGAGAAAATAGAAGAAAAGTGAATGAATGACTACCATGATTTTTATAATGACAATTATAGTCTCTTATATTTATATTAAAAGTAATAATTTAAACTAATAAGAAAAAGTTATAAAAATAAATAAATATCAAACACTTCTATTCCCTTTTTAATTATTATTAAACAAACAAGAGTAAAAAAATAACACTTTCATTTTTCTCTTGAATAATCAAACAACTTATCCCTTCTCTTCACTTCTTTTCACTCTCTCTTATAATTAACATTTTTCTTCACTCTCATTTTCTTATATCCAAACGTAGGCTAACCAATAATACAAATTTTGGATTACATAAACGACCATACCAGCTGATTTATTTACAATGACTGCCACTGTTTACTGCTCTGTCTTCCCCTTCCTCCAACCCCAAAGCTCTCACTCACTCCTTTTGTAGTTCTGCAGCTTCTTCTCATCCAGAGCATCGAAAGAATCTCAATCTCAACGCTCACCAAGCTCGGATTCTCTGTAGCTGGCTCCAACGAGCTAGATCCATACAAGCCGCACGCCCTTTCTCAACCTGAGAGTAAGAACTTCACACCGAAATGGCTTTTCACACCAAACAACTTCTATTTTTCACCCATAAATCTTCAGCCTTGTACGTATGATGCAAGTTTTCCATTTATTTTACCTACTTGTGAATCCAAATACTCCGATTATGCACTTTCAGATCTGTTTGAAAAACTTGTTCATTGGAGCTTCAATTTAAAAAAAAAAATCGTTCTATGGGACCATATGTAAGCTTACCCCTGTTCGTTTTCGTATATTTATTCTTACTTCTCAACTTCCGTTGTTTACAATCAGTTAGGCTATCACCGACCGATCTAACCCCTCAACAAAACCCAAATTTCATTGTTGTTTTTGTTTCCTCGTTTAGTTTTTTATCTTCAGAATAAAAAGACTGGAAAGCAAAAACTTCACATAAACAGCTAACAACATCCAAACCGTATCTTATTGACTATTGATTCCTTTGTGAGGGGACAACTTTATTGCAATTACATCATTCTTAGTGCCCAAATACATGAACAAACGGTTTAAACGCGACATTAAGAATTAAAAGACTTTATAAAAGACTTTACACACACATATAAACACGGTTTAAATGGACATCTTTAAAAGCATGATAAAATATCCAGTTTAATTACATATTTCTTCGTACTGGTTTTATTTCGGTTTTGTTCTACAACAACTTCCCATTTTCTTATTGTACGAAGTCCACAAAAAAGAATTATTTAAGCGTGTGCCTGTGTTTCTCAGGTTGTTAAGCTTACATAAAGTTACAAGTGCTTTGCTATTATGTTATGAACTAAATGTTACTTCTAAAAATTTATTGCTACGGTAAATGAAGGTGGCACAGTACACCAAATTATGCCTTACTTAAAGTGAATCCAATTTATGTTATTGTAATTTCCTACCATTTCCTCATCAAGTGCCACAGTGGGATGTGGGTTGTTCGCCCAGAACCTACGGTATGAACCAAGTCGTTGATCTTGTGGGTTAAGGGCTGATATACAAATTATTGAGTCTAATAAACCAAGCAAGGATCAATTGTACTTTGTTTGTCCTGAGACTACGGACAAGTGCCAATTCTTTGCATGGTGCAACCTGATTTGTCAACCATATGATCCCCTCAATGCGCAGAAACAGTCATTGCAGATCAAGCTGACCTCGTCCTTCTCCGCATGAAGCTTGAAGTGATGGAACAAACCCTTCGTGTAATGAGGCATTTCATGTCTGCCCTTTTCATTGCTTTTCTTTGCGTGCTAGTGGTTAGCATGTTCAAGTAAAATATCATGTTCTTGTCAACCAATCTTCGAAGGGGATGAACTCTTTATGTATGGCTGTCAATATGAATTCCTTTTTTGTATGACTATGTGCCTAGTTACTTGAATGTATGTTATATATATGCTTTCAATCACAATGTAATGTTCTATAATGGCCACGTTAATTTCAATGTTTACCAATACTACCATGTATATGCGTGTATGGCCTGATTACTATGATAAATGTTCTTTCTGTTCTATATTATAACCATTTGTTCATGTATTACTTTCAACTGGTTTAGTTCAATGACTTCACAACTTGAGGTTACCTCCCCTAGTCGAACTAAAAAAGGAAAATCACCACAATATGCGTCCGTCAAGGCTCATTGGGACACAACTTCGAAGGAGATCTTCATCCGTCTACATGTTAAGGAAGTGCAAGCGGATAATCGACCTGGGGCTCATCTGAATCCAGTTGGATGGGACAATGTTCTGAAGAAGTTCATTGAGGAGACGGGTAACGAGTACACAATACTACGAATACATTCATGGTACTAGCATTTCATGTGTGGTTTCAGGACTATCCAACGGATGGAAATACTACGTGGTAGTTACTAGTGTTAGTTAAGGTACTAGTGCACCCACTTCCATGTCATTACATGTTCTAGTTAAATGGTTAGCATTAATTTAGGTAATAGTCCCATGTACCTGTCATATTCCACTGACATACTAGTACGCTCTGTTCCCCTTTACAACACTACCACTCCGTAATTGCCATCTAGGAAAACCCTGTAATTGAATCCAGCTAAAAAGCCAGTGGTATGCACTGAAGAAAGAGTGGACACTTTGGAATAATTTATTGAGGGGTGAGTAGGGATTAGGCCGTGATCCTGAAACAGGTGCCATTACTGCATCCGATGAATGGTGGGCGCAAAAATTAGAGGTAATGTCGCTGCTCATCATTTTAGTTTCTGTACACTAATTTCAATGTATTTGCAAAATAGTTTATGTTCTGCTCTTCTGTAAATGAAACATAGTTTTGTCCTTCAACGCTACCCGGATGCAGATAAATTTTGGGTCAAGCCGTTGCAACATGCAGACGAACTCTCAATTCTTTTCTCCGATGTCATAGCTATTGGAGAGTTCCAATACGCAGCTTATAGCTCCATGCCAATTCTACAATCAACTGACGACTATTGCAACAAAGTCCCTATTGACGAGGATACCATGAGCAAACACAATCCCGCTGCAATATTCGGAAAGCGATGTAGTGATCCGACCCAATCAACTAGTAAGAAGCCTAAACGGTCTTTCGGTGCGTCAAGGCTTGAGAGGACACTGAACTGCATTATCGAAGCACGTGAGACATCTAGCACATCAGTAATGACTCAGCAACAGAAAGATAACTATTGCACCATCTATCGAAAAATGTTTTGGCAAACTGTCCACCATGGATGCCTTCAAGGAAGATGACCACGCTTTTGTAGTGACGAGCTTGTTCATGTCTCCTGTTATGAAGTTCTTCTTCATGGCATTACCGGATGATGGTAAACGCAAGATTTGGTTTACCATGCAAATGGAGAACACACAAGTGAATTGTGTTCGTAGAGTTGCTTTAATAATGCAGCGTTTCTTTCTTTTCTTCGCACGGGTAGTCATAAACATGCCCCATCGCTTGCTTGTGTTTGCCAACTACTATTGTACTTTATTTTCATATGACTGTATCGAACTAAATCGGAGGCTATCTTGCTCCCATGAATCGGTGTGGTTGAGTTATCGTATGTTTCCCATGAATCGTTATTCATAGTTGTTATGACATTATGATCTAACTTTTTTAGTAGACCACATCATGTTTGATTGTCCATACTCCATAGTAATAGTTATGCATTGTTTGATTGTCCCATCGCTTACTTGCTTGTGTTTGCTAACTACTGTACTTTATTTTCATATGATTGTATCGAACTTAATTGGAGGCTATCATGCTCCCATGAATTGTTGTGGTTGAGTTATCGTACGTTTCCCATGAATCATTATGCATTGTTGTTATGACATTATGATCTAACTTTTCTAGTAGATCCCATCATGTTTGATTGTCCATAATAATTGTTACCCTCGAATGGTTGCTTTAAATTGAATGCGGATCTGATGGATGCTTTTGTAATTTATAATGCGTAAGCATCTCATTAGCTGGTGAATCAAGCCGTGTTTTGTTGAATTACTCATATTATGCCTCTGTAAACAAATGAGTTCTTTGGATTGCTCAGGACATTGAATTTGAACTAGAAGAATATTTTATGCTATCTTCGTACATAAGTTTTATGCAGCCACACAGCTTGTTTTTGTGCAACCACACAGCTGCTATTTGTGCAGTACACTCACTCACACAGTTGCAGCACACTATAGTCTAATCATAACACAAGTGACATGATATTGCCACTGTATGTTCTAATTGATAGTAGTATATGAATTTGAAAGGTTAAACTTTGGTTGGTGAATGCTTTGTGTAATTGTTTCAACTTAAACTTTGTAAGACATTGCATTGTTTGCTTTCTTTGTTTAGAGATGTTGGAATGGGTAGGTTTGAATACAAACTTAATCTCTGCATATATATTTGCATGGTGACATTTTTTCCATCTGAATCTATGTTCTCTTGTTTATCATTTAGGCCTTTTCTATTGTAGAGTTTGCAGTAAGAAAATGCTTGGGCACATGGGAGTATAGATATTGTTCAACATGTCATTTTTCATAAAGAAATAATTAACATTGACTTCTGATGGAAACTAAACAAGACTGCAATTAGTGGATTTCTTTTTTGACACGAACAATAAACAAATATCAAAAGTATGAGACCAATGATGTTAGTTTGAGCCCTTGATGGAGTGAAGAGATCAGACTTTTATATGGATGTAAAAGCATACTGTAAGAGCAATATTACTTGATTAGTTTGCTACAGGTATGGTTCTAACTGTTTCTCAATGAACTAATGAGAAACAAATGGTTGGAATTGGGATGTCTAAAAAAGAAGTCTGATGTTGCATGTTAAATGCGAAATCCTTGTTTGATTCCAATTTTTACATACAGTTGCAAACAAGCTTTAAACAGATGGTCTGTGCAGCATGTGCATAAACAGGTGCAAATAGATGCTTTAAATTTACTACTCAGTGTAGTATTTGCATAAACAATGCACACGGTTGCTTTTTTAGCAGCAAAACATGTCTCTTGCAGTAAGGATGTGGTTGAGTGCACCCATCATTTCAGCGTTGGCTGATGGATGTGAAGGCTCACATGCTGCTATAATTTAAAGCCTAAGCAATCAAGACGGTAGGTGTGTCTTCCTCAGATTGGTGAAGTGAAGTTACCACTCCTTTGGCAATAATCTCCAAAGATGTTTTAGCTTGAGACACTAGTAATGGATCCTCACTAGAATGAGAATGATAGTGAGTATGGTGGTGAAGAGAATGCTCACATGAAAACGACATTGTGGACAATATCAAAGATGACACGTACGATGAGTTGGCATATGGGGCATAACCAAGTCTGTATGCTGGTCCGGACCTGTTACTAGTGGCGAGGGCGGGGGATGGAGCCACATATATGCATAAATATGTGTTCAAAGAACCGTTTTATTCGTCGAAGTTGACCAGGCATCTGTGGGTACGAGAGCTGAAAAAAGAGAGCTCGAAGATATGTTATCAAATGATGTGGATGAGTCAGAAAGTCTTTTATGAACTAGGTAATTTGTTAGAGTTTCGATACAGGTTACATACATATTGAGGTGTGGGTGTGAAGAAACAAATGGTAATATTTTTTTGGATTGTTGAGCAACGTTGCCACAATCGGAACGCACAGATCAAGTTCTAACACTCGAGCGAGACCATAAGTCGTTTACTTCACATTGTCTTAGATGTGTTAACTGAGATGGCAAGAGAATGGGTGACACTGAATGGGACAACTGGTGTGTATCCAACAATATTGTACAATTAATGATATTACTCATACTTCAAGGTATGTGTTTGCATATGCAGATTACATGCACATTCGTATTGTCATTGCATGTTCTAACCATTTGTAACACGTGAGATTGTATCAGAGCGATCAACGGAATGCATATTAAAGCTAATGTGTCACCCATCTTAAAGCTCAATTCATAAGTTGAAAGGGGTACCCTACTCAGAACATATTAGCAGTTTGTGATTTTAATATGTGCTTTACGTATTACTTGGCGAGTTGGGAGGGTAGTGCACACGAAACACATTTTTATTGACACCATTAGAAATCCAAATTCCAACTTTCCACACCCCATAAGAGGTAGGCCATCTTTCACTCGTTTACGACAATCATAGTTACTGTGCAACAATCATAGTTACTGTGCAGTAGTGGTATGCATGACATTATTTACGTTGTTGTAAATGTTATTTTTACTATAATTGTAGATTCTTACTATCTAGTAGATATTAGCTGTCCAAATATGAAGGGCTACATCGCCCCATTTAAAGATCAACGATATCACTTAGCTGAATGGGAACATGGACATGCTCCAACAAATCCACAGAAAATGTTCAACCAAGTGCATTTGTCACTACGGTCCACGATTGAGTAGTGTTTTGGTGTGTGAAAATCTAGATGACCCATACTGAGAGATATTTCGGTCGACTACGACCCCCTAACTAAAATAAAGCTTGTTTGTGCCACAATAACAGTACACAATTTTATACGGTGTTCGCATATGACGGGTATTTCGTTTAGACGATGCGATTGGGACTCAACATGGGTGCCATGAGATTAGGAGGTTAGGCCAATAGTACATTCACATAACATTAAGTCCAAGGTGATGACCAAACTCAGATAGTTAATCGTTTTCATTAGTAGCAGGCGGCGTGCTCAACCAATGCACAGTGATGGGAGGGGTATTTGTGTCCTTTTTGAACCATCAATTATCTTTTACTTTTTTAAAATTTAAATACATCTCACAATTTACAAATTACAATCTACTAGTTCTTTTAAATACTCTCAACTTCTAATAAAAGCTACAATTATTATTATTATTTTTCCATACAATCACTAATTTCTCTAACTACAAGCTAAAAACTACAAGCAAAAAAGCAATGCCAAACACCACCAATGCATAATCAAGGCTTAAGGAATCTAAAAGAATGTCGAGTTTTATTTTGATAAATAATAAACATTAATTAAACCAATATACATTCAATTATACTATAATGTTTGTTTTGTTGGCATAACTATTTTAGACTAAATATATAATACTTTATTTAGCATGCCTTATCTCGTTGTAATTAATTTTATATTTTTTATTTGCTAATTGAAAAAATTAATTTAAATCAATCAATAAAAAAAATATTTATACGTGGCTCGTGCGAAGATGAACTCCTAGTTTTGCCATGTTGTAGAAAGGGATGGGAGAAGGCTTGGAATTGTGTAGGCCTATTCAAAAATCTGCTCAACTCGTTCAATCGTCTTACGATCTCCCACACCGCACCTACCTAAGCAAATTAAAAAGAAAGAACAAGGCGAATTAGGTAGTTGAGAAGGAAACTACGCAGGTCGGTTGATAGTGTCGTTTTTATTACTTCTCCGTCATTTCAAAATTGTCAAAAAAAAAAAACAATAAAATGGGTGGTTCGGCGACGAGTTAAAATTTTTTATACTGTCATAGGTAGTTTTGTTAATAGATATTTACTTAATCTGTACCACGTTAACCCACACACATCCCCATAAATATGTGGTGAGGAGGTCGGGAGAACATATGCTAAATAAAGTATTATAAAGTGGAAAAAAAATGAATCGAGACTATATGATTCAGTAACTCAACTAACAAAGTACGTGGTAAGATCCCGTATCTCAGAAATCTTGTAGATGATCCAAATTAATTTGTTAAAAATAAATCGTAAAATCGTAAGATCGTATCAATTTGTTAATCAAATCAATGAATTTGATTAACAGCCTCAAATTCCATTTTTTTCCAATTGGGCCAGCCCACAAACGGCCCAGACCCAGTGCAACAGAAAGGAATCTTTTACAGGCCCATGGATGCATGGGATGGGCTTCTAAATCAACTGATGCATAAATAAAGAAACATTCTCACCAATTTATTCCCCATTTTTATTTTTTTTATTATTAACCTTTCGTGAAATTTCATAAATAAAGCATAGATTCCTAGGTTTATCAAATTATAGGCGAGCAATAATTTAAACCAAATTGTATGCTTTTTAATAACTACAATGGGGTAGTAAATTCCTATTAAATCTAAATGCATTGTCACTCCAAAATGTGTAATAGACTGTTTGGGATATTTAAGAAGTCTGGTTTTTTAAAATGTTTATCTTTTTTAAGAAAAAATAAAAAAAGAACAAAACACTAGATTGTTCGGAGCAATTTATTTACAGTAGCTTTTTTAATTAATACTGTTAAAATATTTAACATGCTCTTACATTTTTCTTTTAAGCGACAGTATTTAGAATAATATCACGTTTCTTTTAAACTTTTTAATTGATAATATCACGTTTCTTTTAAACTTTTCTCCACCTCACCTTGCCGTCGCCTCTTTTTCGCCGCCCCTCTCCCTCGATCCGCCTCCTCCTCCTAACCGCCGTAGCCCTCCTTTCTCTATTCAGATCTGAACCACCGACGACGACGACTCTAGCACTCCTCCTTTGATTTGCTTTAATGGATCCTGCCGCCGTCACTCTTTCTCATCGTTTGCCGTCGCTCCTCCTCTCATCAGATGTTGCCGTTACTTCTACATTTTACTAAATTAGCCTATGAAATATGATAGTGGAAGGAATGTGCGTAAAACGCGAGAGCAAAAAAGGAAAAACAGGCAATTATGAAAATCACGCACATTTAATTTCCACTTTTACAGAAAATTTTTTTGTACATAATTTGGGGAATCAATTGCTAAGTTAAAAGGGTTAATAAGGTTGTACGGAAAATTTTATTTTTGAATATTTTCTAGATCTTTCTTGCTAAGTGAACACTAAAAAAATTTATTTATTTTTCTCGTATTACATTTTTTATCATTATCTCGCTAATCAAACAAACTCTTAAGAGTAAAGTTTCCTCAAGACCTTCAAGATCTCTTAATAAAACTTGATTTTTTGAGTGTAAAGTGAGCTCATAACAATAATATGAAACAATTTGTATATATCCCAAAAAATATTACTTGCGCGAACAAAATTGTATGATTAGACATCAATAGATATATGAACAAAATGCATATTTCACAAAATGAATGGTTTAGGTTTAAATTGATTTGTTTAAATTTAAATCGTATATTTTATAAAACAAAATCCACTTTGTTTTGAATTTATCGATATTTGGTCAAATTAATCTTTTGTATAAATAATTTTCTATGGGAGCTTATGAAATGAATTGTTCAAATCATTAATATATTTTGAGTCTATAAAAGAGTTAATTACACCAATGTACTATTTTTTGAACTTATTTTGGGATAAGTTTTATTTATTTTTTAACTATTTCAAAAAATCTTAATTTCAAAATTTACTAATAACATAGATTATTTTACCCACGAGTACTTAAAAGAAGTAATAAATACACTGTTCCATTTTCAAATTTTAAAATTTATAAATTTTGTTATGTATAACCCGTTATAAAAAATATTTATGTTTTTAGAAGCCACCTGTTGTAAACTATAAAAAAAAATTCATATTGAATATAAATATTTAAAAAAATAAAAATAAAAAATCTCTCAGTATAAGTTTTGAAATTCTTCTTGATAGGTTTTATTCTTTTTTTAAACCAAAAAAACTTCTCTATTCCAAAAAAATACAAAAGTAATTAAATTCTTTGGTTATTTTCTTTATAAAATTTCATATTGAATATAGATCTTAATCTAATGGATCTAGATGAATAAGTTCTAAAAATACAAATTTTATCAAAAAATAAATTTATTTATTAAAAGTTATAAAACTTTAAAACTTGTAATAAAAAATAAAACTAAATTGTCATGTCAATATTAAGTATGCAGGTATACATACCTAAGTGTGAGAGAATTTACATTCAAATAGGTATATAAAGAATTGAAAAATGTGACGGCCGGCGACTGCAGTTTGAAAAAAGAACTTAAAAAATTGATCCTTATAAAAAACTGATCAACACAATCGCTTGATAATCCAATTTTTCTGTCGATCTTGATGAAAAAGTTTTATTTGGTAAATTTTTTTAACACGCTAAGTGGGACATTTTATTAAGTTGGAATAAAAATATAACACAAACAAAATAGTAAAAAAGAAAAATATGTAAGTGGTGTTTGATTAACACCATGATAATGTGAATCAAAAATATAAAACCAACACAATGGTTACAAATATGCTTCAATACAAATTAAGCCATGTAAGTGAAATGGCAAAAATAAATGTACATATTACTTGATTAACGCTATGATTATGAGAACATGACGTAAACTTTTGACCAAAAGATAGTGGTCAAAAAATACATTTTCAAATAATGATTAACTTCGTGAGCCAATAATGACTGAATTAAATATTATTTTATTAAAATACAATGAAAGTAAACAACCTGTCAAGCAATGGCAGAAGACATATGGCTTGTCTGTTGAAGACTCTTTGCTATTTTGTTTAGGCAGCTTTTGATCGTCTATTGAAGACGAAACTCGCTTCACAAAATCTCCATACCAAGAGTACACAGACTTGCTGTCGACAAAACCCATCGACAACAATTTTTCGGTCAATTAGAATTTTCGCTATTTATGGCTATCACAAATTCAATTTTGGTGTAACGATATAGTTTTTTAAAGATTTAATGACACTTATTCTTAAAGAGTTGATGGTATTATTTATAACATAATTTGCATTTTCTATTGAGAATGCTATTTTTGTCCAAATGGCTTGTCAATTTTTATATAGGCTTGATGGAAGATAATTCTATATTTGAAATGCTCACCTAAAATATTTTGAAGGATGACATGTGGGCACTTTAAAAGAAGAGTATAGCGGTTAATGATAATTACAATTAAAGGACACTTGGCATTGTAAAAGCATATTGTCTTAAGAGTAGTTATAGGTAGTTTCCCGTAGTTATTGACAGTAATTTTTTTATAAATTGGAATAATATATGCATTGTAAGACACACAATACCCCACAACAGCATCTCTGTTTTTAATTTTATCTAGAGTTAGATTTACATTCTTGTAATTTCATTTTTCGCATTATAATCATTTTAATTTTTCTTAGTAATAAAATTTTCTTTTCGTTTTTTGTTTAATATTTTTTGTGTTGTCAATTTCGAATTTTTCTTTCGGCAATATCCTGTAACAAGGGACTGAATCTCAATACAATCGCTTGATAATCCATTTTCCTCGTCGATCTCGACCGAAAAGATTTTATTTGGGAAACAATTTTTCATTATTTATTCCATAATTTACATTTCCTGTCGAAGATGTTATTTTCTGTTCAAACAGCCTATCGATTTTTATAGGCTCGATGGAAGATAATTCTATATTTGAAATGCCCACATAAAATATTTTAAAAGATGACAAGTGGGCAATTTAAGAGAAGAGCATAGTGGTTAATGAGAGTTACAACCGAAGAACACTTGGTCTCGTAGAAGTATCTTGTGTCAAGAGTAGTTATAGGTAGTTACCAATAGTTATAAGTAACCGATAGTTATAATTAGTTATCGATAGTTATTGACAGTTATTTATGTAATTTTTCTACAAATAAGAATAATATATGTATTGCAAGACACACAATACCTGGCCATAGCCTCTTTATTTTTAATTTTATCTAGAATTAGATTTACATTCTTGTAATTTCATTTCCCACATTGTAATCGTTTTCATTTTTCTTAGTAATAAGGTTTTCTTTATCTTTTGTTCAATTTCTTGTGTTGTCAATTTCAATATTTTTTTGGCGAAATCCTGAAATAAGGCATTAAGCCTCAACAATTCGCTTGATAATCTATTTTTCATATCGATCTAGTCGAAAAAGTTTTATTTGGTAAATAATGTTTGGCATGCCCGGTGAGCACACGAATGCAGGACAAGATGGAGCAAACAACAAAGCAAATGTGATACCCCTTCCCATATTTGCAGGAGATAAAAAATTAATCTAGTATATAAAGAAACTTGTAAGTTACTACTAATAACTTGGGTTTAAACATTTTGGGTCACATTGTTAGGCTCTTTATTCAAGTTATTGGGCCAGTGATCCACCTAGGTCGTTATAAATGGTATCAAAGCCAACCTTGTGTAGACACCCCAATTTGACCCCGTCAAATCTTAGGTTGATCCGGGTGTTTTCAATGATGAAATCAAGTAGAATAATGCTTCAGAATGATTCTCGAAAAACGATACAAGCTCAGTATTCAAACCAAATGATCAAATCCCTCAAAACTTTGAATCGCCAACTTCAACCCTTGAGCCACCATCTTTAAACCTTGAGGTCGCCAACTTCATTGTGGTGACAACCATATGAAGCTCTGAAAAATCCTAGAAAAGGTAGTGACTGCCATCTTCGAACCTTGGGTCGCCAACTTAGTTGTGGCGACCACCAAAAGAAATCCTTGAAGACTTATTTTTTTGTGGTGATTGCCAATTCCGATCATGGCTACCGCCAATGCTAAAAACCCTGACGTGTTCCAAAACGTGCCAATACTTTATTGGTTGATAAACTCTATAAATACCGTACCTGTAGTATGATTTTGGAGTACAATTCTGTTGTTGAAGTTCTGACAGGTTGAAAGGCGACATATTTTGATAACTGATAGCCTGCCAAATTTTGAGAACTGACAGCCTACCAAAGTACTAAGAGGACGACCACCGATACCAATATTCTGCCGAATTCTTGATTCATCGACTAGAATTGGAACATTCTCCAAGAATTGGACTGTTGATTACCTTTTCCTGACTTGAAGATACCTAAATTGTAGCGATTCAGGTATTTTGTGTAGATCCCCGACCTTTCTTCCTTTATTTCTTCTCTTTTGAAGTGGTTGGATAAACTTCAATTTTTTATGATGCTTGTATAGTGATCTAGCTATTTTATTTAGTTTGTTGAATTGTAAGCATGTGATTACTCATGATAAGTATGATTAGTTTAATTTGATTGATCTTTGTCACTATTCAAGTAATCTTAATTTTACTTTGTCCATATTACATATTTGCACCTAGTATATTGTTAGTTTCATCATTTATTAAAATAGTACCAATTTATTTTGCAATTGCGATTTATGATATCGTAATTGTTACATTTGGTGCACAAACATTTATACAGTCGTAATCATTAATATTTTGCCCGTATCTTAATTTTTTTGTAGTTAAATAGCAACTATTATATCCTTATGAAATAATTGTTACTTTTATAGGTTTAACTTCATTTCTTTTATTTTATATTTGATTGATCATTAATATGAAATTCTTAGTAAATCTTTGATATTAGCTTAATTTCATTTTTTATATTTTGTTATATTTTGATAAAATTCGTAGTAGATCTTTCATTGTTTAATTTCTTTTTAGTACCATCTTTATATTGATAATCAATATGAAATTTACATTCAGTTAGAGTTTAAGGATTATGGAGTATGTTTTTGTTTGCTTAAAATCACGATTAGGATAATTTAAGATGTTTGATTGTTTGACAATATTGTATGCAACTTTGATTAGAATCTAAAAAATTCTGGAATTATATTTCTTTTGATTTAGTACCATGTCATCTTTATGCTAGTTTAGATTATTTAGTGATATTGTATGCGAATTTGCTCCATGTATCTTTTAGTTAGAAATTACATACCGTAAGACTTAGATTTTCTTTTGCTATTTGTTTTGTTCCTATTTTCTATATACTTAGGATATGTATTTTTCTTATTTGATTTGATTGTTCTCTCTCTGCCTCCACTTTTTATATTTGTATGCATTTGAAAAATCTAATTAAAGAATCAATGATGATAAGTAGAGACTAATCTCACGATTGGGCGAACGGGATGCCTAACACATTTTCTAGTTCGTACCTTAGCTTCCAGACCTTTATTTTCTCTGGTTACCATTTTAAAGATCAATGGCTTATTTTGTTTTTCTTGATTTTTGTCCAAAAAAAAAGTGGCAACTCTATTTTCAAAAATAGCTTTCAAAATTTAATTTTTAAAGTGTTCAAGTATTTTCTAAATATTTCTTAAATTCTTTTAGTTTTGAACCAAAACCCTAAATCCTGGCCCCACACCCTAGTTCCAATGCAGTGCTTTGTGGTGGTGTAGATAATAGAGAATAAAGGCTCTAGAGAGGAGTGGGGACCCGATATTGTATACATTTGTACACGCTTATGAGCTACTTTATGTTCACTAATTGGCTACTATCCATATCACAACCAGGGAAAGAAATTGGGCCACGCGACGAGGATGTCGTGTCTTTGAGTGGACGATATTTGTGATACCCCATTTTACATCGATTGAAGAGAGAAAATTAATATGATATATAAAAAAACTTGTGAGTTATTACTAATAGTTTAAGCTTAAGCATTTTATTCAAGTTATTGGGCCAGTGATCCACTTGGGTCATTATAGCAAACGTGAGTTAACATCCAATGACAAATGATCACGAGCCTAGCTAATCTAATGGCTAGAAGAAATTTATTGTACACGAAATGATTCAGCAACTGATAAAAGTACTTTCAACCTAATTGATGAAGGGTACCAGAAGTTGATGGCAGTAGTGATGGAGGCCATGAATGGCCTTGATATGAAGCAATACCAACTGTGATTCCATCTAGTGAAATGACAAACTCTAATTTACCATCCAAAGGGGCATAAGCAGAGTCTCAAGGACCATCAATGGTTCCTATTGTGGGTTATCCACAACATGTATACTTTAATTCTGTTTATAATCTAAGAATTACTCAAGGATCAAGTTCAAATTATCAACTAGTAATGAGTTCAGAGAGGCCACCCAAAGGGGTATATTCTCTTCTACCACCAGTCAACCTATTTAGGGTTGAACAACCTATACCATCGGTTTTCCGTAGGTTGAACAATCATTAAATATCCATCATGTAGTTGTCCAACAATTCATGGCCAACAGGGAACAAATAATAAAAATTATTCAAAATTTATATGGACTAGGAATTCAAAGGACTGAACGACTTATGTTCTAAGAACCTTACTCTCGTTAGGTGGACAATCTATGTTTTTCAAGAAATTATAAAATGCCTGAAATAATATAGCAAAAAGGAAAAAGAAAAAAAATGACGTAAAACAAATCATTTGGTTTTATGGAGTGACAGCCTGTTGACAGCGTGCCAACATAAGACTAATTAAATGGCATTATTGAATTGTCATTAATGGCGTTGGCCCAAAAGTACAACTAGGATAGGAATATTTGTTACAAGTATGATTTTGATAAGAAGATTGTTTCATAAAACTGTTTACAACATGTTAAGCACTTGATAATATAATTGCATGATGCCATTTAAAAAAGATGGTATAATTGATTATATTTTTTTGTCGATTAGAATTCTAGTCACTTATGGTTACTAAAGAGTTGAGATGTATTATTTACACTATAATTTATATTTCCTGCTGAGGATGCTATTTTTTGCCAAAATAGTCTGTCAATTTTACAAGACTTGATGAAAAATAATTTTATATTTAAAATACCTACATGAAAAATTTTAAAGAATGACAAGTGGTAATTCAAGAAAAGATCACAGTGTAACCAAAGAACACTTGGCCTCGTAGGTGTATCTTGTGTCAAGAGTAGTTATAGGTAGTTACCGGTAGTTATTGATAGTTATTTATGTAATTTTTCTACAAATATTAGTAATATATGTATTACAAGACACACAATACCCGGCCATAGCCTCTTTATTTTTAATTTTATCTCGGGTTAGATTTATATTCTTGTAATTTCATTTCCCACATTGTAATCGTTTTCATTTTTCTTAGTAATAAGATTTTCTCTCTCTTTTGTTCAATTTCTTGTTTTGTCAATTTCAATCTTTTTTTGGCGAAATCCTAAAATAAGGCATTAAGCCTCAACAATTCGCTTGATAATCTATTTTTCCTATCGATCTCGCCAAAAAAGTTTTATTTGTTAAATAATGTTTGGCACGCCCGGTGAGCACACGAAGGCAGGACAAGATGGTGTAAACAGCAAAGAAAATATGATACCTCATTCCACATTTGTGGAAGATAAAAAATTAATCTAGTATATAAAGAAACTTGTGAGTTACTACTAATAACTTGAATTTAAACATTTTGGGCCACATTGTTAGACTCCTTATTCAAGTTATTGGGCCAGTGATCCACTTGGGTCATTACAAATGGTATCAAAGCCAACCCTGCGTAGACACCCCAATTTGACCCCATCTAATCTTAGGTTGGCCTGGGTGTTTCCAATGATGAAATAAAGTAGAATGGTGCTTTAGAATGTTCCTTGAAAACAATCCAAGTTCAGTATCCAAACCAAATGATCAAATCTCCCAAAACTTTGAATCGCCAACTTTAACCCTTGAGCAGATCTTTGAACCTTGGAGTCGCTAACTTCATTGTGGCGACCGCTATGTGAACCTCTGGGAAACCCTAGAAAAGGTAGCAACCGCCATCTTCGAACCTTGGGGTCGCCAACTCGGTTGTGACGACCGCCAAAAGAAATCCTTGAAAACTTATTTTTTTGTAGCGACCGCCAACTCCGATCATGGCGACCGCTAATGCCAAAAATCCTGACGTGGCCCAAAATATACCAGCACCTCATTAGTTGATGAACTCTATAAATACCGTACCTTTGGTACGATTTTGGAGGACAATTCTGATGTCGAAGTTCTAACAGGTCGGAAGGCGACATATTTTGAGAATCGATACCCTGTCGAAGTACTAAGAGGACGACCACCGATACAAATATTCTGTTGAATTCTTAATTCAACGACTCGAATTGGAATATTCCCTAAGGATTGGACTACTAATCACTATTTCTCGACTTGGGGATACCTGGATTGTAGCGATTCAGGTATTTTGTGTAAATCTCCGACCTTTCTTCCTTTATTTCTTCTCTTTTGGAGTGGTCAGATTAATTTCAATTCTTTATGATGCTTGTATAGTGATCTAACTATTCTATTTAGTTTGTTGGATTGTAAACATGTGATTATCCATGATAAGCATGATTAGTTTAATTTGATTGATATTTGTCACCATCTAAGTAATCTTAATTTTACTTTGTTGACATTGCACATTTACACTTAGTATATTGTTCATTTTACCATTTATTAAAATAGTGCCAATATATTTTGCAATTATCATTTATGATATCGTAATTGTTATATTTGGTGCACTAACATTCATACAGTCGTAATTATTAATATTTTGCCCGTATCTTAATATTTTCTAGTTAAATAGCAATTATTACTTCTTTATGTAGTTATTGTTACTTTCATATATTTAATTTAATTTTTTTATTTTATATTTGATTGATCATTAATATGAAATTCATAGTAAATATTTGATATTAGCTTAATTTTATTTCTTATATTTTGTTACATTTTGATGAAATTTGTAGTAGATCTTTCATAATTTGATTTCTTTTTAGTGCCATCTTTATATTGATAATCAATATGAAATCTACATTCAGTTAGAGTTTAAGGATTTTGAAGCATATTTTTGTTTGCTTCAAATCATGATTAGGATAATTTAGGATGCTTGATTGTTTGATAATATTGTATGTAATTTTGATTAGAATCTAGTAAATTTTGGGATTATATTTATTTTGATTTGGTACCATGTCTTCTTTATGCTAGCTTACGTTATTTGGTGATATTGCATGCGAGTTTATTCCATGTATCATTTAGTTAGAAATTGTATGTTGTAAGATTAAAAAATTTTTTTTTTGCTATTTGTTTTGTTCTTGTTTTCTATATACTTAGGATATGTATTTTCTTATTTGATTTTGATTGTTCTCTCTCTCTCTGCTTTTACTTTTTGTATTTGTATGCATTTGAGAAACCCAATTAAAGAACCAATGATGATTAATAGAGGCCAACCTCATGGTTGGACGAACGGGGTGCCTAACACCTTTTCCAGTTCGTAACTTAGTCTTCGGACTCTTGTTTTTTCTGGTTACCGTTTTAAAAATTAGTGACTTATTTTGTTTTTTTTTTTTTTTCTTTAAAAAATAAGTAGCGACTCCATTTTTCAAAAAGGGTTTTTAAAATTTAGTTTTCAATGTGTTAAACTATTTTTTAAACATTTTTTGAATTCTCTTATTTTTGAACTAAAATCCTAAATCCCGGTGCTACACCTTGGTTCTAATGTAGGGTTCTGTGGTGGTGTAGCTAGAGAATAGAGACTCTAGAGAACGGTGGGGGCTCTGAGATTGTATACCTTGTACATGCTTATGGCCTGTTTTGTGTCCACTAATTGGCTGTTATCCGCATTCCAACTAGTGGAAAAACTTATTAGGCCACGTGACGAAGATGTCACGTCTTTGAGTGGAGGATATTTATGATACCCATCTCATATCGGTGGAAGAGAGAAAATTAATCTGGTATATAAAAAAATTTGTGGGTTACTACTAATAGCTTACGTTTAAGCATTTTAGGTCACTTTGTTAGACTCTTTATTCAAGTTATTGGGCCAGTAATTCACTTAAGTCATTATAACAAACGTGAGTCAACATCCAACGATAAATGATCACGAGCCTGGCCAATCTAATGGCCAGAAAAATTTTTTTTGTACACGAAATGATGCAGCAACTGATGGAAATACTCTCAACCTAATTGATGAAAGGTACCAGAAGTTAATGGAAGTAGTGACGAAGGCCATGAATGGCCTTGATATGGAGCAATACCTACTGCGATTCCATCCAGTGAAATGACAAACTCTAATTTACCGCCCATAAGGGTAAAAGCAGAGTCTCAAGGACCATCAATGGTTCCTACCGTGGGTTATCCACTACACGTATACAATAACCCTGTTTATGATCTAAGAATTACTCAAGGATCAAGTTCAAATTATCGACTAGTAATGAGTTCAGGGAGGCCACCCAAAGGGGTATATTCTCTTTTACCACCAGTCAACCTATTTAGGGTTGAGCAACTTATTCTACAGGTTGAACAATTATTAAATATTCATCATGTAATTATCCAACAATTCATGGCCAACAGGGAACAAATAATAAAAATTATTTAAAATTTATATGGACCAGGCATTTAAAGGACTAAACGACCTATGTTTTGAGAACCTTACTCTCATTAGGTGGACAATCTAGGTTTTTTAAGAAATTATAGAATGCTTGAAAAAATATGAAAAAAAGAAGAAAAAAAAATTGATATAAGATAAACCATTTGGTTATGTGGAGTGATAGCCTGTTGACAGCCTGTCAACAGAAGACTAATTAAATAGCATCATTGAGCCGTCATTAATGGCGTTGGCCCGAATGTACAACTAGGATAAGATTATTTGTCGTAAGTATGATTTTGATAAGAAGATTATTTCATGAAACTGTTTACAACATGTTGAGCACTTGGTAATATAATTGCACGATGCTATTTAATAAAGAGGGTATAATTGATTAAATTTTTTTGTCAATTAGAATTCTAACCACTTATAATTACTAAAGAGATGAGAGGTATTATTTACACCATAATTTATATTTCTTGGTGAGAATGTTATTTTTTGCCAAAATAGTCTATCAATTTTACAAGACTTGAAGAAAGATAATTTCTATATTCGAAATGCCCACATTGAATATTTTAAAGGATGGCAAGTGGCACTCCAAGAGAAGAGCATGTATAGTAATTAATGGGAGTTACAACAAAAGATCACCTGGCATCGTAGTAGCAACTTGTATCAAGAGTAGTTACAGGTAGTTATCGAGAGTTATCTATGTAATTTCTTCTATAAATAGGAGTAATGTATGCATTACAAGACACACAATACCCAGCAACAGCCTCTCAGTTTTTAATTTTATCTATAGTCAAATTTATATTCTTGTAATTTCATTTTCCGCATTGTAATTGTTTTCATTTTTCTTAGTAATAAAATTTCATTTTCCTTAGTAATAAAATTTCGTTTTCTCTTCCGTTCAATTTCATGTGTTGTCAATTTCAAATTTTCTTCTAGTGAAGTACTAAAACAAAGTATTGAGCCTCAACAAATCTCTTCATAATCTATTTTTCCTATCGATCTCGGCGGAAAAAGGTTTTATTTGGTAAATAATATATTATTTGAAAAATAAATAATAAGTAAATTTTTTAAAAATAATATTTAAACAAATATGATTCGATCACATGATTATTGATATCCAATCAATATTTACAATAATAATCTACTCAACGAGCAGTATAAGCAAATGGCTCGATTTATGCAATATAAGCAAGTGGCTCGATTTATAAAAATGAGTGCTGCTAAAGAGAGCTTAATGGGCTTTGGATACTAACCTAATAGAGACAAAAAAATTTTAATATTAATACACTTTTTGGTGTGGGGCCTAACACTTTAACAGATATCAATACACTTTGCGGAGATATCTATACATTATATATCCCTTAACCATAGCCTAATGGGCTTCGATTAGTATTTTCCTATAAAGATTTATTTGAATCTAGACTCACCGATGGAGGACAACACTTTGCCTAGATCAATATATATATTTTTTCTTTTAATAATAATCTACTCAACATCCTAATGTTGATTCCTTACCAACATATAGTCACAGGTGGAAAATCTCTTTATGTAATTCTTTATTATGGAACAATATATTCGTTTTTTCCGTTCAAAAAAATAATAATAATCTACTCAACGAGCAGTATAAGCAAACATGCTCAAATTATAATAATTTATTTGAATCTAGACTCATCGATGGAGCACAACACCGTGCCTGGATCAATATAATTTTTTTTTCTTTTTGCAATAATAATCTACTCAACGAGCAGTACAAGCAAATGGTTCGAATTACAAGGATTTATTTGAATCTAAATTTACCGATGGAGCATAACACTATGCTGTGGACCAATTTGCAATAATAATCTACTCAACGAGCAGTACAAGCAAATGGTTCGAATTACAAGGATTTATTTGAATCTAAATTTA